>QLPA01001130.1:0-21216 GCA_003313945.1 Lactifluus pinguis
ACGGACGACGAAGGGGGAGGAGAGTCGATATCGCCGCCGAGTGAGTTTGATGCGGAGGATATGGATCGATATTTTCGCCTACGTTCCGAGCCACCTGTCGTTGCCGCCGGATCAGAACCAGAAGAACCTGGACCTCCGTCGTCGTTGGAGTATGCGGCGCTTCGGCGTGGGGATAGACAAGCTCAGGCGCATGCACATCATGCTCGCTCACCAGAAAACATGGATTCGTATCATTCTCTGCGACGACATGGGTATTCCTATCATGAATGAACATTATTATCTCAAGTTGTGGAAACCCTCCTCCCATCATGTTATGACGCAGTCATGCATATTTTGCTCCATATTTCGTTTTACATATTCACGCATTCAAAGTTTGTAAAGCACGGTTATATGATGATCCCCACACATAGTAGAAGAGACACCACTCACTGTAATAATTTCTTATTGGCATCTCCCAGCATGGATGTGCCTCCCAAACGCTTTGACCCGGAAAAACACAGAACGATGTAAAACGTCGTGATAACATCGCCCTGTTTCAAGGTGTTGTTGCCATGCCATGCCATGCGCACATCTCTCGTCACTACCACATGACTCTCCAAACCCCCTCCTGCCGCCGAATCCCCGATCGGTCAAGATCAAGAGGGTTGCCATCTCCGTGCTCAGCGTGCTGGCCCCGGCTCTCGAATACTTTTACGATCTCACCCCACTTTCCATCTCCTCGCCTTCTGAACAACCTAGAGATCCCTCGATCCCTTGTGACGACAGTGTTTGCTGAAAAAACGCATCTTGAGAACGTTTCGACGCTGAATCCCGCAACAGGGAGATGAACGATTGAAGCAGCAGATTGGGAAGGGGGTACTAGCTGCAGTAAGTTTGTAAACAAACAGGGAATTTTGATAGACATGCTGATCCACTGGCTTTTTTTGAACAGCCACTTGGTTGCAGAATACGCACCATTGTTGTTGTAGCTACACCAAATCTTACTTGTTTTCTTCAAAAAAATATATGTTGAGGATCCAGTTAATACAATATGAGTTTGGGAGCGTGCGCCCATGAGAAGGAGTTGCCGACGCTGGCGGGTCACGCTAAGGGAAACGCTGTGTGGAAAGACATGCTGATCATGAGCACACACGTACTTTTGTGTCGCGGGTCATAACACAAATAGAAGGTGATCGACACCGGCTAAGAAGGGAAAACAACCACGTGAACGCGTTGTAGTCTGTACACGTAAGCGGACGTAATTACGACCGCACTAATACCTTGCACCTTGCATGCAAGCGGCAACAAGACGTTGACTCAAGTCTATCGAAATTTTTTGGCTAACAATGCCTGGTTGTACTATCCACAAACAAGCCAGACCCAAAGGAAAGCGCTTTATTCTCGGGAGCTAAATTGTTCGTAAACAGTCACCAAGTTCTCTTGTTTCCTCATTGTTCTTCTCCGTCGTAGCCTTCCGGGCGTCTATCCCTGGGCCCAAACAATAGTTCACCCCTCACCAACGCATGGTCCACGCACCGGATTTTAAGCACAAAAGCTAATTAAAAATGGTCGTCAGACACGACTTGGGCGTACACTTGGACACACATAAAGGACGAGGCATTACTTCCGTTCTCTTTCATCCCCACCCATCCATTCTTTCATTGAATACTACAGGCCGGTCCTGTCTTTCAGCTGTATACTATACCACTACTATTCTAGACTGATGCAGCTCACGCCTTTCATTTTGCTCCCGGCAACCCTCTTTTGGATAACTTTTGAAGCTTATGCTATTCCACTAACGCGAGAGCAAACGGGACTCGTCAAATTGTCTCTCCAGCAAATTCCTATCCGGCGCGACCTCCATCCTCAGATAGTTCGTATTGTTTCTCATACAAACCTATTGGAGCCCAAAATAACAATCCCTTTGCATAGCTTTTACAAAGACACATCAATCGCTCGCATCGTCGCCTCGCCCGAATGACGGGTTTAGTCGATGTCTCTCCGAAGATATATCTCGAGCGACTTGCCGCTCGTGAGGCGCAGATCGCCGCTCGTAGCCTTCATGTCGGTCACGCCGGTGCCAAGGACGGTAGTCTTTCTGGCCCTAACGCAGCCTCCATGTACGCCTTTACTTTCCCTCCATACCGTATCAGTCTCACAAGACATGTGTCCAGTGAAAAGACTTTTGAGGCAGATGTCACCGGGTCTACCACTAGCACGGCAAATAGCAACCAGGGCTTCAGCCCTATTGACATAGCGGCTCTTGTGAATGATACCCTCACACCTGCTAATACGCCTACAACGCAAAATTCTATCGGGCTTGCCGATCAGGGTGCCGATACGGGTTACGTCGCGATTATTGAAATGGGCACTCCGCCTCGTTCCTTTAACTTACTGGCCGATTCTGGTTCCGCTGACCTCTGGGTGGGTGCAGAGGGCTGTGTATCTACCAATGGAATAGATTGCGTACGCATCTCTCCGTTTTTTTTTGCTTATCGCACACACCATCTCATTTCGCTGTGTAGGGAAACCACGTCTTTCTCGGTCCCCAATCCTCAGCTTCGTTTCAGAATACAACACAGTCTTTTCAAGTCCAATATGGGCTTGGGGCCGTCAGTGGAACCGTCGTCACAGACAATGTCGCCATCGCAGGTCTACAGCTCGGCAACCACCCTTTTGGAGTGGCCAACCAAGAAACCGATAATTTCGCGAGTTCTACATCTACTTTTGATGGTATCATGGGTCTAGCCCGGAGCACCATATCGGAACAACGCGTACCTACAGTCGTCGAAGCCCTTGCCAATAATGGTCTCATTCAAAATTCCATCACGTCGTACAAACTGTCGCGGCTTGCTGACCAGAAGAACGACGGCCAAGTAACCTTTGGAGGGTTGGACGCGAGCAAATTTGACACAAACACGCTGACCACGATTCCCAATATCAACCCACAGGGTTTCTGGGAAGCTCCGATCGACAGCGTCTCGCTAAATGGACAAGTACTCAACAACGTTGTCGGCCGTACCGCGATCCTTGATACGGGCACCACGCTATTGATTGCTCCCGCTAATGACGCTCAGGTTATACATCAGGCTATCCCAGGAGCGAAGAGCGATGGTAATGGTGGATTCACGGTCCCTTGTACGACCAATGCGAGTCTTGCACTCACGTTTGGCGGGAGAGCATTCGCTATTGATCCTCGTGACCTTGCATTCGCGCCTGTTGACCCGAACAATCCCACCGGGGACTGCGTATCAGGGATCGCTGAGGGTCAAGCGGGCGGCCCAAATCAATGGTTGACGGGAGATACTTTCCTGAAGAACGTATATTTGTCCACAGATGTTGGCCGGAATACAATCCAGTTGGCGAAACTTGTATGAAAAAACGTACTACTACTACTGTACTAGTTGATATAACAGTAATTTCGAATTTCAATATGCTTTTGGGCGCGTTTCCACCAGGCAAGCGGACACAATGCAAGCCGCTGACATACATCCTAAATTTACAGACAGTAAAAAGTTCCCATGGCCGTGAACCCACCTTGAGCCCTCATTTGCGCTGTTTCCATTGCATTTAGTGTATGGCAGCATGCTCAAACACTGTCAGCACGATATTTAAGTATCCAACAACGTCACGTCTGAATTTAGCCTTACCAGAGACTACGGTATTTTCCTCACATATCTGCTCTGGATGATCAGTGTCAAGGGAATGGCGCAAAATATCTGGGGCTATGTCAGGGGCGGTCTGTTGTGAGCGCAGAGGGGCCTCCGCATTATCCAAAAGGTGAGCGGCCTGGGGATTGTGATTATCAAATGTTCCGTCGTTCAGTGCCGTGCGAGAAACAGCCGTTGCTGAGGTGGAAGGAAGGTGTCTAGGACCAGTGGTCACTTGGTCAGTTCTGAATGTCAGAGAAGCTAAGGACGGATGGGGGGTATGAAGGAGGCGTGTCGCTCGGAAGAGAGGCGGGAGGAGCGAAGGGTGACTGTCAGTGTCGACACTAAAAATGGGACAGGACGACTCTGGAGGATCTGACTCAGTGGGAAAGGCGATAGTAGAAGGTGAATCGGTGGGACCTTGGGTTATTAATGGGTTCAGTGAAGTAGTAGTAAAGTGGCTGGTTTCAACTTGAGAGCGGTAGTTGGACTTGACGACAGCGGTAGCATCAGGGAGATCATCTGCAAACTGTACGCGGCCATGATCGAAGGATGACACGTCAAGCTCAGTGGGAGGTGTGATGGTGTTCAGAGCCGCTTCGGGAGGGCGCGAAAGGGGTGGGAGATTGTAGAACGAGTGGTCTTGCGCGGGCCTGCCGCAATGTCAGAGCGATGAGTCGGAATATTGCACAATGGGTATGACGATGGCTGGAGAGCATCAAAGGCACGGGTGCGGGGATGTAAAGCGATATAAAGGTGCCGAATGGGATCGAGAATAAATATAGGAATGTGAAAAGATCCGCGGTTATGCGCTTCTCGAGTAATTTCACTCCACAAAGCACAGAAGTCGTGCTGCAGCCTAGGAAGAGTATTTTTAATGTCGAATTTGGAAATGCATTTCAGGATGCCTTGTAGCTGAAAATAATTTTTTGAAATATCCTCGAGACACAAACGGAATAGGAGGGGAGTGATGTGGATCAAGTTGGCAAGCAGAACACTGTCACCATTTGCAAGGTAATGTTGGAGTACCTCTTCTGGTAAGCCTAGCTGATCCTTGACCAGTGCGACCCATCGGTCATCCCTTTCCGGCACGCTTGCAATAATACCGGCAATTATCCCTTGAGAACATAAGCCGAGATCTTGATCACCGTTCCTTCTTAGCGATTGTCCAAAATCAACAGATTGGAACACGTCCATGCCATAATCGAAGAAGCCGGCGAGGACATATATAGTTGAGTAAGAGAGGTGTGCTGAATCGACGGCCTTCGCGCAGATCATGATCCGCTTTTTTTTGTCGGCTTCCAAGATCAAAGTAGATGACAAGGTACGGCGCATGAATTCATAACATGCCAAGGCCAAAGTATAGTCAACTTTGGTGAAAGCCAGCCCATAAACGTGGACCACTTCGGAGCTACAGAAGCCAGGGATGGCTTCGAAGAACTGTTCGAGTTCCTTATCTTCTTCCAGAGCGTCAATTGTCGATGCCTGGATACGATTATTGATTTCTGCCGACAATTGTGAGCCTATGTATTGGACGGACTTCGTTATACCCGAAAAAAATCGGGTGCCGTAAATCTTCCTCTGCTCAAAGTACGGAGAGAAGATGCGACCCGAAAACAACACGAGAAGTTGGAGGACTGTATAACAGATGCCAGTGTAGATGAGCCATGCTGTCGAAGAAAGTGGTGCATAGTAGGGGCTATCGTGCCAGAAGAGTGGGATCAATGTGATGCATCCGTATACACCTCCTGCAAGTCCCGACCACCAAAGTACCACATTGAACACAGTGTGGTTGATGTTAAACAGATAAATGACAAATCCGGAGAAGAACAAGAACAGGGAGAGATGTAAGAGAGCGGGCAATGCCTCAACCGACCAAGGGAGGTGAAACTTTTCTATGCCATTAGCAAAGAATGCACGGATCGATGCTCTCTTGTGCGGACTGTATCGTGGCGGCTGTGTGATTGTGACATATCGACGGGCCCACTGCTGTAGCAATGTAGCAAGTAGGGCACATGTGAGACTGATGACCAAACTGAGGGACCAGAGTGAGTTGACTAAAACCGCTGATTTCGGAGGTGAGAAGGGAGGCGGTTGAGCTGGTGTGGCCAGGATCGATGCACGAGATATGTTTGGGTCGGCGAGAAGTTGATAGATGTTTGCGAGATAGAAATTGGAGGTATCTTGAGAATTTGGCTTTAGGTCTTGAATAGAAACCGTAAGCAATGTGGCGAGTGCAGCAGAGAATAAACCAGTCTATAGTGGTCATTCAAGTTGAACAGGAGCATGATAGAGCCGATTTAATGACTCACGAAAATAAGGATTCCATCAGCGTCCTTTTGCCACCGGTCTGCCATTTTTTTGTCTTCTCCCTCTGTCATCTTTATGTACATGTTAAATAGAGGTCCTGAGCTATCTGAGAAGCCAGCCTGTCCTTGCGAGGATTGATTTTGCGCTGGTTGAGGAATATGGCGGAGGTCACCTATGATAGAAGAGTATGGATTTGATGATGATGACGTCGAGTGACGGGTTACGTACTCATACCGACTCCCTCTCCGCTAACGGGCTCTGGAGGAACTGCTTCGGACATCGATAAGAGATGGAATGTGACTTATGGTCGGAGGAAACGAACGCTAGCCTGAACAAACTTGAACCACCCATCGGTATTTTGGCATTTTGGTTTCCAGGGGTTTCTGTACCTGAGAAACCCATAAAAACCCCCAAAAAACCAGAAAACTGGAAACTTGGAAACCTACTGTATGTCCAATTTCCCGGAAACCTGTCTAAATGACAAGTAATAGAAACCTTGGAAACCTATGTGTAAAAGCCCGGAGTGAAATCAATACAAAGGACGGTAACTACCTAATCAAGGCCTAATCACTACCTAATCAAGGCAAAGCCGCGTTGCGGGTAAGATCGGTAAGATGTGGATTAGTCTTGATTAGTAGTAGTTACCATTCACCAGTAACTAATTGTCACAAAAACGATCTAAAAAGTGACTCACGCAGTGATGACATGAGCTGGTTTCCGAGTTTCCTGGTTTCCAAGTTCCCTAAAACCCAAAAAACAATGAAAACCAGTGGAAACCCGGAAAGAATTTGCCATTTCGCTGATGGCCCTGAGAGGCCTTTTTCCCACCTAGGTCCGTGGCGGCCCGGGAGGCCCAAAAAGCAGGAACAGAATCGCCACGACCTTGCACAATTTCACCAGTCTAAGCACAGACGGGTGAGGAACCGCGGACGTACGAGGAAGGGGGAAAATTTGTATCGCCGCCCAGTGAGTTTGACGTGGAGGATATGCATCGATATTTCCCATACGTTCCGAGCTCAGCCTATCTGCTTTAGCTATCTGTCGTTGCCGGGTCAGAACCAGAAGAGCGTAGTTGGAGTATGCAGCTCTAAGTTAGCAAAGCGCGGTACAGAAATTATATGATCCCCACACGTAGCAGAAGATGCACCACTCAATTTTTTTGTGATAAAATCTTCAATCGGCATCTCCCGGAATGGGTGTGCACGTGCCAAACCTCTTTTTCGTTACAGTACCACACCGTCATGAATCGTGATAACACCACCGCATTTCAAGGGTGATCAATGTGTCAATATTTCACCGTAGGTATGAAAATTTATGCAAACAATGTACGTACAACCAAGCTGAGTGATGATGAAGGGGGTGTGGATCGTCCTGTAAAGACGATAACAATGTATCGCAGCACGCTCACACACTGTCAACACGATATCAAGTATCCAATAACGTCACGACTGAGTTTAGTCTTACCAAGGACTACCAGCACGACGTTTAACGTTTTCGTCATGTCTCTACTCTGGACGATCAGTGTCAAGGGAATGGCGAGAAATATCTGTGGCGGCGGTCATCGTTGGCTGCTGTGAGCATCGAGGATCCGCCGCATTATCACACCGGTCTGCGGCCCGAGGATTGCGATCGTTATCGAATGTTCCGTCGTTCAGCGCCGTGAGAGAATTAGTCGTTGCTGAGGTGGAAAGAAGGTGTCTAGGAACAGTGGTCACTTGGCCAGTTCGGAATGCCGGAGAAGCCAGGGACGGCTGCGGGCTTGAAGGAAGCGTGTCGTTCGGAAGCGAGGCAGGGTAGGTTGATAATAGAATGTGAGGGGCCATACCGAGATTTGCGCTGGTATGAGGATCAGTGGAGCTGACAGATGGAGGGGCGGAGCATGAGTGAGGAGTGGTTGTCGACGCTATTGGGGCAGGATGACTCGGAACATCTAACTCAGTGGAAAGGGGCTCGGTGGAAGGAGTGATGGCGCTCAGAGCCGCTTCGGGATGGCGGGAAAGGGGGGAGGTGTTTGTATGATGAGTGGTGTCACCTGCCGCAATGTCAGCGTGATGAGTCTGGATATTGCACAATGGGTACGACAGTGGCCGGAAAGGATTGAAGGCAGTCGGGTAAGCACTGGTGCCTGGATGCAAAGCGATATAAAGGTGTTGAATGGGTTTGAGAATAAATAAAGGAATGTGATAAGACTCGTGATTGTGCGCTTCTCGAGTAAGTTCATTCCACAAAGCACAGAAGTCGTGCTGCAGCCTAGGAAGAGTATTTTCAATGTCGAATTTAGAAATGGACGACATGATGGCATTTAGATGAAAAGACATCGTTGAAATATCCTCGAGACACAAGCGGAACAGGGGGGGAGTGATGTGGATCAAGTTGGCAAGTAGAACACTGTCACCATTTGCAAGGTAATCTTGAAGTACCTCTTCTGATACACCTAGCTGATCCTTGACCAGTGCAATCCATCGGTCATCCCATTCCGGCACGCTTGCAATAATACCAGCAATTATCCCTTGCGAACATAAGCCAAGATCTTGATCACCAATCCTTCTCAAAGATTGTCCAATACCAACGGATTGCAACACGTCCACACCATAGTCGAAAAGGCTATCGAGGACATATATGGTTGAGTAAGTGAGGTGTGCTGAATCTACAGCCTTTGCGCAGATCATGACCCGCTTTGTTTTGTCGGCTTCCAAAACCAAGTTGGATGACAAGGTAAGGTTCATGAATCCATAACATGCCAAGGCCAAAGTATAGTCAACTTTAGTGAAATCCGGCCCATGATAGTCGACCACCTTCGAGCTACAGAGGCCAGGAATGGCTTCAAAGAACTGTTCGAGTTCCTTATCTTCGTCCAGAGCGTCAATTGTCCACGTCAGGATACGATTATTGATCTCTCCCGACAAATGTGACCCTATATGTTGGACTGACTTTGTTATACCCGAAAAGAATCGTGAGCCGTAAATCTTCATCTGCCCGAAGTACGGAGAGGTATAGTCTGAGCGACCCGAAAATAATACGAGAAGTTGGAGGATTGTATACCAGATGCCGGTGTAGAAGAGCCAGGCTGATGAAGAAAGTGGCGCGTAGTAGGGGCTATCGTGACAGAAGATTGGCATCAACGTGATGCATCCGTATACAGACCCTGCAAGTCCAACCCACCAAACAACCACATTGAACACAGTATGATTGATGTTAAATAGATAAACGATGAATCCGGAGAAGAACAAGAACAGGGATAGATGTAATAGAGTGGGCAATGCTTCAACCGACCAAGGGAGGTGAAACTTGTCCACGCCATTAGCAAAGAATGCACGGATCGATGCTCTCTTGTGCGGTCTGTACCGTGGTGGCTGTGTGATTGTGACATATCGACGGGCCCACTGCTGTAGCAATGTAGCTAGCAGGGCACATGTGAGACTGGTGACCAAACTGAGGCACCAGAGCGAGTTGACCAAGACCGCTGATTTCGGAGGTGAGAAGGGGGGCAGTTGAGCTGGTGTGACAAGGATTGATGCACGAGATATGTTTGGGTCGGCGAGAAGTTGATAGATGTTTGCGAGATAGAAATTGGAGGTATCCTGAGAATTTGGCTTTAGGTCTTGAATAGAGACCGTAAGAAATGTGGCGAGTGCGGCAGAGAATAAACCAGTCTATAGTGGTCGTTGAACTTGAGCATAGTAGAGGTGATTCAATGACTCACGAAAATAAGGATTCCATCAGCATCCTTTTGCCAGCGGTCTGCCATTCTGTTGTCTTCTCCCTCTGTCATCTTGATGTACATGTTAAAGAAAGGCCCTGAACTATCTGAGAAGCCGGCCTGTCCTTGCGAGTATTGGTTTTGCGCTGGTTGAGGAATGTGGCGGGTGTCACCTAATAGAAAAGTATGGATTTGATGATGACATGACAAAACTCAGTGACGGGTTACGTACTCATACCAACACCCTCTCCGTTGACGACCTCTGGAAGAGCTTCTTCGGACATCGGTGAGAGATGGAAATGTAATTTGAGGTCGGAGTCAACCAGCTGTGATGCCAGTGGGTCAACGCGCCGGCCTGACGGCAACACTTTCCCAGCGGCGGCCCGGGAGGCCCACACGAATTAAAAACAGAATCTCCATGACCTTGCTGCACTTTTTCACCAGTCTAAGCTGGTCGAGTGCGTCCCGGTCTAGTTCGAAAACTAATACGCCCTGCCCCAGTTTCCCGGGGGAAGTCCTACTAGTTTGGACCTGTCATGCCAGGCTGTCACTGGCATCTTCGAGATAAACACATATAACTTCCTTCGCACTTGGATAAAGTTGCAGCTCCTCCAGCTGAGATTACGGCTCAGCCAGGCCATCATCGCATCGATATCAGCACCGAAGCAGCCCCGCGCCAGGAGCTCACCTTGTCCCATCCTCACTGCACGTCTCGATCGCTCTCCCCTTGTCTACCTTTCCTCCAACGCTTCCACTGCCATCAAGACCCTTTCCCACTGTCTTCTGCTCTCGCGTGACGCCCACTCTCTTCATCAGGAAAGAAATCCTGGCTAGCCATTCGGTGATACTATAGGTCCGTCTGCCTTGCAGAGCCTGTGAGAGATTACCCCCAAATGATTTCAAGTAGAATAATTATTCTCTAAGAAAATCGACAGATCCGACAGCAACGAAATATCTACAATTAACTCGCTACTTTCGAGTTATCGGGCGCCTCTGGACTGTATTCGATTAGTCTCTGTCTTTGCTGCACTGCCTTGGGAGATGCCAAGATCCCTCAAACGGCCCGTTTCGAGCTCATAAACAAGTCCATGGACCCATAAGTTCTTTTTCCCTGCAGACCACGTCGCTTTTACGGGCACGGTATTGACGATGTTCGCAACTTGCACGCGCACGCTCTCCTCGACAACCTTTGTCAGTGCCTCGGACTTCGAGAGGCCTTCAAGTTTAAGCGTGCGAACGTGCTTGGTGAGCGGAGCGAGCCAGCGCGCAAGGGGCGTCGTCGGTTCACTCGGCGAAGTGTTCTCCGTGGCCGCGTTGAGACATGCAGTGGCACCACCGCAGTTTGTGTGGCCGATAACCATAACTGCGATGATGGACGAATATAGTCATAATGGCATACGTGGGATGCGAAGGAGAGAAACGTACTGTGCTCGACGCCGACTGCCTCGGTAGCATAAGCGATCACCGAGAGCACGCTGTCATCATCCGGATGAACCTGGCTGTACGTCACATATATGCGCTTCAATTCCGGCGGAAAATGAGTTAGAGAGGATAGAAGATGGGACACACTTGGCGATATTGCGGTGGACGAAGATATCGCCCGGTCGCGAAGAGGTGATGAGGCTCTCGGGGACGCGCGAGTCTGAGCATCCAAGCCAGAGGATCTGCACGCATACACCTGGATAATGAGTACATCGAGGAGGGAGGAAGACACCCGCCACCTTGGGGGACTGGCTTTTGGCCGACTGTTCGAAAAACTCAGGCTCTTTCGCGTTCATGGCAGCAAGCCAGTGGGAGTTGGCCAAGAATATATTTGCGAGGCTCGGATCCATTGTAAGTAGAGTTGTGGTGGTGGTGGGGGTGGCAAAGTTTGTTGGTTACCTGTTCGGCTTGGTGTCGAAGAAGTTAAAATACTAGTAGAGGGTCAAAAAATTGGGGCACCTGGGCAAAGCTTTGAAGCGACGTACGTACCATCGATGGCTACATTGGTCGTCTTTGTCCATCTATACCACATTGACTCTCTGAGGCCTGATTGGATGTCGATTGTGTCCAATCCAAAACTGCTTAGGGCTAGGCCGAGCACTCTTAGACCCAGGGTTAGCGTGACCCTACCCCTCCAAGGCCTCAGCTTCGTGGGCAAAAGGCCGAGGGCCAGGCCAGCCGTCCTAGAACAAAATCTGAGACAAGATCACCCAACCATAAGAGGGAATAAACTGATATACCTTCCCACTCATTCATGATCTCGTTGTACGACGCGCCCTGCGATATCTGGGAGCTCGCGAGTCGCGACTGGGAAATTCGCGAAATAAGTCAACGCCGCCGAACGAGCACGTGACCACCGTCAGCAGCGCTTCACCCGGGACAATCGGCCCTACCTTCCGCCCTTGGGACTAAAAATGATGCGCCTCACCTCCGCCTCAATACATTTGTATACGGTCATGATTACCTGTTGTGACCTCGCACGTATCTTACCATGTAAACTGTATGCGTCATGGCAGATACGCTTCAAGAAAGGAGGTACGGAACGAAAGATCAAGACTAGCAAGTGACAAGAAAAGTGCTACCGATCGACACAATGAGCCTCTCAAAGACAAAAGAACCTTAGTTATTCATAGAAAATATAACTGCATGTAAAATCCCCAGGGACAACATGAGATCTCCTACTCTGGGAAATCAATGTCGCGAGGAGGATACTGCGTCAAGAAAAGGAAGTGGAATAAGGCAGGACGAGACGAGGACAAGAATGGGCATATGTCGTATACAGAGCGAAGTTTCGAGGCCAGCCACGTGGCTGACCTTACTGCGGGTCGGTGAACTTGTAAGATGGGGGCAGAGAGGATGGGGGAGGAGTGAATGTCGATACTCTCGGGACAGGACGAGGAATTGACTGTGAGTAGAAAGTGAGTGGGATGGTAGGAGGTTCGTTGGTGGGAACTTGTGATAGTGGATCGTGTGAAGTACTAGCGAATTGGCCGGTATCAACGTTGACAGCAGTCGAAGTAGAGTGGCGGAAGGACTCGGATGGGGTAGCATCAGAAACATCGTGCGGCGATACTTCTGCAAAACGTACGCGGCCATGGTCTGAAGTCAGTGAAGGGAAGAATGACACGCTACGCTCTGAAGAGGTTGTGATCGTGCTCAGAACGGCGTCGGGAGGATTGGAAGGGGGTGAGTCGGAGGTGGTCGTGAGAGGATGAGTGGTCTCGCCCGTCGCGCTGTCACAGCGATGAGTCGGGATATTGCACAATGAGTATGACGACGGCTGGAACAGAATGGGGTCTTCATCATTTGTGGAAGGGGTCCTGGCAGCATCGGTGCCTCGATGTAAAGCGATGTAATGGTGCCGAATGGGTCGAAGAATATAATACGCGATGTGATAAGATCCGCGATCCTGCGCTTCTCTAGTGATTTCGTTCCACAAAGCACAGAAGTCGTGCTGAAGTGCGGGAAGGGTATTTTCAATGTCGAATTCTGAAATGCGTAGAAGGACGTTCCATAGATGATAAGAAACCCTGTTTGAAATATCCCCGAGACAAAAGCGGAACAGTGGGCGGGTGATGTGAATGAAGTTGGCAAGTAAAACACTGTCTCCA
Source organism: Lactifluus pinguis (assembly GCA_003313945.1). Lineage (NCBI taxonomy): Eukaryota > Fungi > Basidiomycota > Agaricomycetes > Russulales > Russulaceae > Lactifluus > Lactifluus pinguis. Next base: position 13,233 of record QLPA01001130.1, read on the forward strand.
TGCGTGAGGTAATCTCGAAGCACCTCGTCTGATACGCGCAATTGATCCTTGGCGACTTCCATCCAACGGGCTTCCCGTGTTGGTACGCTTGCAATAATACCAGCAATAATTCCTTGTGAACATAAACCAGGTGCTTTGTCACCACTGCTTCTCAGAGATCGCCCCATCTCAACTGATCGCAACACATCTTCGCCATTATCGAAGACGGTCCCGAGAATGGCCATGGTTGCGTAGGAGAGGTGCCAGTGTGTGGTATCGACGGTCTTCGCGCAGGTGATGACACGCCTTTCCTTGTCTGCCTCCAAGACCAAACTAGATGACAAAGTACGGCGCATAAATCTGGAAAATCCTCTTATCAACGTCTCTTCCACTTTGGCGAAAATACTTTCGAGGTCGCCGACATTTGTCGAGCCACAGAAGCCAGGGATGGCTTCGAAGAACCGCTCGAGTTCCTTGTCTTCGTCCAGAGCTTGGATTATCCATTCCAGGATACGGCTGCTGGTCTCTGCTGACAACACCGCGCTCGTGTCTTGGATGGCATTCGTTATACCCCGGATGAATCGGATGCGGTAAGTTATCATCCGATTGAAGAATGGAACGGAGTACCGATCCCCTGGCCAAAGGAACCCGAGAAGTTCGAGGATTGTATACGAGACGCCATTGTAGAAGCGCCAGACTGAGGAAGAAAGTGGTGCATAGTAGGGGCTATCGTGCCAGAAGATTGGCATCAACGTGACGCACACGTATATCGCTCCTGCAAGTCCTACCCACCAAACAACCGCACTAAACACAGTATGGTTGATGTTGAATAGATAAATACCCAATCCAGAGAAGAAGAGGAACAGAGACAGATGAAGCAGAGCGGGCAACGCCTCAACCGACCCATGAAGATGAAACTTTTCCACGCCATCAGCAAAAAATGCACGGATCGGTGCTCGCTTGTGTGGACCGTGACTGTATCGCGGTGGTTGTGTGATTGTGACATATCGACGCACCCACTGCTGTAGCAACGTGGCCAATAGGGCACAAGTGAGGCTGACGACCAAACTGAGGAACCAAAGTGAGTTGACGTAGATTGCTGATGTCGGAGGAGAGAAGGGAGGTGGCTGAGCTGGAGTGGCAAGGATCGATGCACGAGTTATGTTTGGGTCGGCGAGAAGTTGATAGATATTCGCAAGATAGAATGCAGAGGTATCCTGTGAGTTTGGTTTTAGGTCTTGAACAGAAACAGTGAGCAACGCAGCGAGTGCAGCAGAGAATAAACCGGTCTACAATATTCACGTTGGTCACTGAGCTCCAACGTAGAGTCGATGTATCGCTCACGAAGATAAGGATGCCGTCAGCATCCTTTTGCCAGCGATGGGCCGTTTTGTTGTCTTCATCCTCTGTCATCTTTACATACATATTAAAGAGAGGGTCTGAGCCATCGGAAAAGTTGGCCTGTCCCTGCAAGGGTTGATTTTGCGCTGGCTGACTCGGAGGGCCACCTATAATAGAAGTCACGAAGATGATAAAGTGCAGTGGCGCGTAACACACTCATATCGACCCCCTCTCCGTCGATAGGTTCTGGATGAGCTGCTTCGGACATCAAGACGTTATAGTACGAGGGGAAAAGGGTAGCTACTCGTGGAAGGGTCCAGAGATTCAAAGACACTTGATGGTTTATATGATTGTCACCATATATGCCAACACGTGACAAATCCCAGGCACATTTTTCGGACATGGACACATAAAGTCACATACGTACTACTTCTGTACGAGAATGACAGGCAAGGTACTCAGATAAACTGCGCCCTAGTACACCCCACGCGTGCCTAGAAGCCTAGAAGTCACCACAGGCACTACAAGTATCCCTTACTATTAGATCCGTCCTCTTCTGGCTAAAGTGCGTGATCACTCCGAGTATGATTCCCACGAGGACCGTGCTTCGACGTCACACATGCACCCACCTAGGAAACCTCTATACGTACCTGTATCCATACCCAGTTTCTCTCTGACAGTTTCTCCCAATGTGATTTCCAGCGATCCACCAGCCCGAGCTGGTCCAAATGACTCCTTTCGGCCTCGCTGGGAAATGGTACTTGTATGCCCCCAGTTTGCGGGCGGCTGTCCGTTCCTCCTGTAGGCCCCAGGAAGCTTACTTCCGGAGGGCCTGTAGCCTCACGGAGAGAAGACATGGATGAATCCCTACAGCACATCTAACCACACGCTGAAAGGACCGCGCCTCAAACACCCTACTTGCTCCAACGTTATGTCTGTCTCGAAACCCGCGTCTGCCGCCTTCAATGGTGGGTGAATTGTATGACGCTGCTTGCGTTATGATGCCCCGATCATGTCGTCCCTCCAAACCAAAAATGAAGAGGTGTGACAATTGCAATGATCGGCTGTGCTCGATACAGGTGGAACAGAGGCGATGAAATCAACTTGAGCGAAGCAGGGTGACCCCCTCCAACGCAGTTATGAGATCTGAATGGGAGCCACGCAACGACGGGACATCAGCGACTGTTGAACAAGCAGCAAAATTGCAAGGAGGGTGACCAGTTCTCACACGTAAAGGAATGTTATTAGCCGACCAACGATGTCATCACGTGGCCACAACAAGTGCATACACCTACTAGCCAATAGAATATGTCTCCAGCAACACGCTCCCCGCTAGTAGATGAAAGAGGCGAAGCAGGTGGCATGAAGCAGTGAGGTATGATATATGAATAAGAGTCACTAGGCAGCCATTAGCCTGGATGTAAAAGAAGGAGACTGAGCATCAGTACGGCGTGAACACGGAATCCAACACCTAAGTTACTGGCTCCATCACCTCTTACACTGGGGCAGGCATGCCTCTTAGGCTACGGACAAGGCTCGCCGGCTACAGCCTACGTGATTGGGCAGAGGTGCTCACGTGGACAAAACACGTTGAAGTGGCCTTATTATTTACGTCATTACTGCAGTGTGCGAATGCGACTGGCCGAACTCCGTGTTCTTATTTAGTTCCCCCGGTATCATTTCTTGTATCGTTTAGAGCCGCAGCAGCTCCGATTCGGAGTCATATGATGGATTCAACCGAGCCTCGGCCTCGTGTATGCCCAGGGATCATCATATATACTTCTCCCCGTCTTGTGCGGAGTAAATAAAGTATAAAGTTCATCCACGGTCCGCAAAGTTCCTATTCGACCAATCCTCAGCCCTTAGACCTGTCCTTAGACCTGCCAGTACATTTTGTACTGTCAGTGTCGTCTACTGACCCAGGGAACTCTTCTTACGTCACCCTATAGCCCGTAGTTTCACAATGGAATCAGCTTACACCGAGGAGAATGAACGTCAAGCTAATAGTATGTACCCTACTCTACTTCCTGATCGCCCTCGCCAAATTTGCCACCAGATCCCTCTCTTTACACGAATCAGGAACCGCATCGTGAATTTGCTGATAGCTCGGGGCCTCTCTTCTTTATGTATTCGAAGATGGCAGAGGAAGAAGACAAGAAAATGGCCGACATCTGGCACAGAGACGCAGACGGGATCCTAATTTTCGTGAGTTTCATTTTCCATACACTTTATACATTTTCAATTCAAACTACTTTATAGAGTGGTCTTTTCTCTGCCGCAGTAGCGCAATTGGTCGCGGTGACTGCCCCGAGCCTCCAGCAAAACTCCCAGGATACGTCCGCATTCTATCTCAAGAATATATACGAGTTTCAAGTTTCCGCCGACTCAAACACATCCCGTCTATCCACCCCTGTCACTCCGGCTCCCTTCTCCCCACCTAAATCTGCTGTCTGGGTGAACTCGCTCTTGATTCTGAGCTTGACAATCAGTCTCACCTGTGCTATGCTGGCAACACTGCTCCAGCAATGGGCGCGCAGGTACCTCAGAATCACTCAGCCCCCTCGACACAGACCCCACGACCGAGCAAGGATCCGCGCATTCTTCGCTCATGGCGTTGAAAAGTTCTACCTCCCCAGGGCGGCCAATGTATTACCCACTCTGATACAACTCGCGCTATTCCTCTTCTTTGCTGCAATTCTCATATATCTCTTCAACCTCAATACCACCGTCTTCCGCGCCGTAGCGTGGTGGGTTGGCGTCTCTGGCGCGATATACATGCTGATTACATTGATGCCAATCTTTTGGCATGAGTGCCCATACTATGCACCCCTCTCTTCGGTGATCTGGTCTCTTTATTCCATCATATCATATCTGGTCTTCCTGTTTCTCTGTTGTATTTGTTGTTGTTACGACACAACAGTCGATCGCTTTGATGACCTAAGCACCTACTATCATGATCAGATCTTCAGGCGTATGGAGAATTTAGGCGAGGACACTATTCGAGAACAGGAGTCGGAGATCGACAGCCGTGTGTTGAGGTGGACATTCGAAACCGTAATCGAGGACCACGAATTACAAAGATTTTTTCAGTACATCCTCGGATTTTGTAGCTCAAAAGTGGTCAAGGATCCCCAACATCTTCTCCAAAAGCTGGGCGAATCGAAGCTTTCATCAGCTTTGGTGTCATTCTTGCACCGTACCTGGCTATCCAATCTCGTCCCCGAGTCGGACAAAATACAGCGACTCGTCGTCTGCGTGAAGGTAGCCGACGCCGCACGCCTTCTCGATGCAATTTGGGAGATCCTCGATGGAGTATTCACCGGCGAAGGGCGTGCCATACTGGATTCTGTTGAAACGGGACATTCCCTGAGAAACCTAGGCAATACGAGCGACCAGGAGACGCCTTTATGTGCGCAAAGCATCGCTGGTTGCATCATTGCGAATGTGCGGAACCGCGACAGCCGTTGGATTGCACTTGCTAGGAATCAATTATGCCCTGCCATATCCAAGACTGACTTCGATACCTACGTCGGACAAGACGATAATAGCATTTTACTTGCTAATCTCATTCACGTCACTCGCCAGTTCCATACCATTTACGACATCATTCTCAGCGGTCGTATGCCATCGCTCAATACGGACAAGCCCGCTCTTGTGATATCACACTTCACGCGATTACTTTCCAATTTCGACATCCGAGAGACACTTCCGGAACTGCAGCACGAGTTTTGTGCCTTATGGAACTACCTTGTTGAAGACGCAAGAAGAAGCGGGCCCGATGGAATCGCCACGCATATCCTTACCGGATTTCGTCACCTGTACCTCGCTTTACACCAAGATACCGATGCCAACCTGACAGCATTCTCCGATCCCATTGTTGATGACAACACCCTACGGAGGGCAGTTTTGAATACTTTGTGCGACCATCCAGTCCATCTCTTAGAAGGCAACGTAACAGGACTCGACGCCCTCGCGCCCATCGCCAGCCATGAGGTCGTTCTTACAATTCCCAGATTCACACCAAGCCCTGCCCATAGCACCCCATACCGTGGAAATGAGTTGTTATCTGTCGGTGTCCTTGGTGCGTCTCGACGTGCCTATCCACATCTCCACGTCATCTGATCCCCTGTGTTTTAAAGGCAACCGTAGTCGAACGCCATCTATCGCCAATTCTATTCCTCTGGCTACCCATTCCGGCGGCGCTACTACCCCACAACTCAACAGGGAAATAACTAGTATGGTACCTCCTATGATATCTAGCTCTTCACTACCCTCTCCCCCTGATTCTGGTCGCAAGCTGAGCCTGGATCTCCATTCACACGAAGATCCCCTTGTGAATCGATCTGATGGTGTCCCCTATGAACAACTGACTTCCCTTTCGAGTTCGATTACCGCCTCGTCACACGCCACACCACCCGTAGTGTCTGTCTCGGATCCTAATTATACGACAATATCCACAATTTTCGGCGCTCATCGTAATACTGGGGACTCAAATGGTTCTCGGCCTGAACTCACTCACCATTCAGGGCCGTCAGCGCCCAATATAGCTATGACCACTTTGCGACCTCCGAATCCTCGTTGATCTGAAGAAGCGGTACTATAGAAGTAAAGCGCCACTGAGGGTAGAACGTTGGGAGCATCCAATACTGTACTATACGAAAAGGTGATGTGCTGGTGGTGTCATTACAAAATTTTAGGAGTCACAACGAACGTTCTGTCGTGTTTCATTTTTTCGCCGAATGTAACTTCATACATGTATTATGGATACGTGTTCATGTCCCCTCGTCAATCTATCGCCACCAACCTAAGCGTTCCAGAAAGTCTCTAACCAGAATAAATATGCGTGCTGGCATTGAAGAAGTAAAGAGGGTGTGGAACGGCGCCCGAGTGCCAGTGATAAAACGGTGTCAGTTGAATTATGCCATCTCGGTTAAGGTGTCTCCAACCCGAAAGGGGTGATGATTGTAATAATCGGCCCATATTGATACTAGTAAGACAGGTGTAGGGGTATCAGGGGCGGAGATGGCGAGAACGCGAGATAGGATGGAACTAAACGGAATGGAAGACCAATAATCCTTGAAATGAAACCAACACGAGCATGGCACGACCCCTCCCTCTAGCGCGGAGATGAGATCTGGCTAAGCGGAACGAAACGGCAGTGAACTACATCGGAAAACTGACCAGAGCACACGCAGATGGCATGAGGCAGTGATGAAAGTCGGAGGGGAGGCCTTTGCATGTGTAGCCGACACGTGACATGAAAGTTGGTCATCGTGCAGTTGCCGCTGCGGAGTCTGAACCAAAAGAAACAACGGACGAAGCAACTCAAGAGCAGAAAGAAAATTCGTGTTTCTACTACAGTAACTTATATAAGTTGTTCTGACTGCGTCACCTTTCGTATGGATTAAATAAAGTAAAAGACCAACTTACAGTACAATACATTTCAATTTAATCTTCACTATAAAGGTGCCAGTACTGGGCCTAACCGTTCCCCCATTTCTTCACAGGATGATATCATCGCCTCCCCCCCGGTTCTGGTCGCAGGCTCGTCGCGGGCCTCTATTCATCTGATGATGCTTCTATGAATCAATAATTGACGATGTTCCTCATAAACCGGAGACTGGTTGGTAGAGTGCAACCGCCAACCTGAAGATTTACTGAACGAGCCTCGAGGTTTTGCAGGTGCGCCTTAGCTTCATGCCAATGGCTGATTACACTGCAGTATAAAATACCCAGAACAATTGACTCCAACGATGTGTGGCGCGCGTGCTAGTGTCTCGACAACCACGACAACATCCTCAGCAAGAAATTCATTCAGAACGGCACAGATTCACACCAGTTACTCCTTCCATCAAGGCCAAGGCCAACCCATTGTGGTGGTTCTTCAGTTTGGTCCTCAGCCCTATCTGTGCTCTCTCTGCGACTTTGACGCAAGTGTGGGAACGCCTTGGGTCCTCTCAGGGCGATCGGGCCGCATAAGTTGAACTTTGTTTGTCCGATCCTGCGTATCTCCGCCTTCCTCTTCTTCGTATGCTTCGTGAAAGCCATTTCTAGTATAAATCTATTGCGACCACACCCTCGGATTAGTTTAGTCGTTCGCTTATGGATGTGCGCGATGTTCACGGGTTCAACTACTCGCATGATTCCGTTGCTTGGATTCACCCACAACAAATCCTACTCATTTCTCGAACTTGTTTTTAGGCTACCGAAGAGACCCAGATTGTGCGTTGTGGTCTGAAGAAGACGCTGGCTGTGTCACGAACGCTTTACGGCCACGACGGCGTTGAAGAAGCGACCACCTGGACTCGTGCAGATGGATGCGATCATCGGAGACCAGATTCGGGGCAGCAGTGGGCCGTGTTTGCGCCTCGAGTCAGCGTCATTACTAGTGCTAGTACGTATCACGGTTTCCAAACGTGTAACCGGGTTCCTTACCAACATCTTCTGTTTCAACATTCCGCGACCGAATCGCCCAATCACACCAGGACGAAGCAAGAATCCCTCTTGTGTCATGGATCCCCTTGAGTCTGCGGACAATGAAATTACAGCGCGGTAACGAGCCAGGCACGCCTTTTTTTTATTGTCTGCGAGGGAGCCCTCCGATGTCACCTCAGGCTGCTCTTGGCGCGACTCGTAGCGCATTGACCAGTTCATATGTTACAGA
>QLPA01001132.1:0-25330 GCA_003313945.1 Lactifluus pinguis
TCTTCTTTGCGATGGGAGTGTCAGTTTCTGAATCTGAAGAGTAGTCCGAAGCTGAAGCCATATGTTGTTTGTTTTGATAAAAGGCTTGGCTGACTGACTCGGACTTGTGACCGGGTCCCCGCGCTGCGTAGCGTAAATGTGACATATTGCACGTGCGCAAATGTCACACACCTGAATTGGGATAGTCAGCGGTAACAAAAAAATGACATCATACCACGTGATGGTAACGGTCACAGATACGTTCCCACGCTTCGGAGAACCCCGATGTTACGCACTCACGAATGTGACTGTCATTGTGACGTCCCGACGTGCCCCTCCTCCGTACTGTAGTTAGTTAGTCCTTCCCGCCCCCGTACTTACCAATTATGGCTGGTATAATTCGTTGTCAGGAACATGATAGATCCACGAGGATGTAAAAAAAAATTGTCCCTGGACTTGTTCACAGAATGCAGGCCATTAACCTGGTGGTTGGTGCTCTGAATGCAGACTTGTATAGATAGTTGCTCCGCTAACAACCTTTTTTTCCCACCGTTCTCCCACTGCGAAATCTCTCTCGCCTCCGGCTTGGCCTTACAGAAATCGAGCCTGCAGACCTTCGTGAGTATTTTTCTCTTGGTCTTCAATCATTCCCGTGTTTCCTCTGCCGATACGACTGCCTCGACTCAGTTCTCTGGCTCTAGTCATACGCTCGCATCCTCTGCACTCGGTTTGAAGGTCGGTTCGGAACATCGAGATAGGCCCCATTCCTACAGCGGTTAATCAACCGCCGATCTCCAGCGTTTGCGTGGCGTTGGCGCTAGTCCTCCTGATGGCGATAGAGCTCCCCAATGGAGCGCTGCTGTCGACCGACAAAGCCAACACGACCAGCCCTTGTACCCATCTTTGTTTGGTTATCCTCGTCAACAGCAAGTCCCCGCGGCGGAGGACCTTCAAGTAGATTATGCGACCCAGCAGCGCCAGTTCCAACCCCTTGACGGTTGCCCTCAGGCGTTCAACGCGCGAGCCGGTGGTGGTCCCCTCAATGGGACACCTAATTATCGTTCACAGCCGGCTCGTGGCTACAACCCAGCAGTAGTCGCAAATGGCACATATCCCGGCGCTCTTGGCCATACAGCCCATCTTTCCCTCGGGAATGTCCAGCAAGCGTACGACATGATGATGTCATCCCATGAGAATCCTGCTGTTGCTCGTTTTCAGCAACAGCATAATGTTTTCCGCGCAACTCACCAACACTCCTCATCGGACCCACTCCACCTTCGTGAGGCTGCTCTACTCACTAATGGTTTACCGTTCTACTCACCGCTCCCACACCCCACCGCCATGGGAATCAGTTCTACCCACATGAGCCTTATGGACAAAGTATCTCCCCAGGACTTGGTGACGGTAGTCAAGGCAGTTCTCCCGATGTTGACCCTAATGGCAATGGACCTTCCGCAAACAATCGCAAGTTGGGATTGTACAAGACAGAACTGTGCCGAAGCTGGGAAGAGAAAGGTTCCTGCCGCTACGGGCCAAAGTGTCAATTTGCGCACGGTGAAGAGGAAATTCGCAAGGTATCAAGGCACCCCAAGGTTATCTCCGTCATGCTTATATTTGAAGGTTTATGCTGACAGTATATTCTTTGCAGTACAAGACAGAAATATGCCGAGTGAGTGATGCTACCTTATATATCCCCGCTTTAAACCCTCTGACGGCTTGGCTTCAGACGTTTTGGGTATCTGGTTCCTGCCCGTATGGAAAGCGTTGTTGCTTCATACACACAGAACTACCAGCAAACGGCACCGCTCCAGGAGCTGATGGGGTTCCTCCACCGCAAGTCAATCAAACGCGCGGTCGTTCTGACAGCGATCCGAACGATGCACCTGTATCTCTGCTGCAGCATATCTCTGCCAAGCGTAACCAAGAAGTCGCCACGGCCAATGCGGAAAGTACCTACCCACCCCCGTCGCGTCCACGAACAGGTTCTCTTCGAGTTGATACGTCATCGCTCGATCAACCGTCCATCAAGCAACAGCAGAATAAGTTGGCGTACCTGTCGTTCACCGCGAAAGGAGTTCTGTTTTCTCACTAATGATTCCTCTGGTGGGCTGTCACCTGGTCCCGTTACCGCTGGCCCAGACCTTGGAAGTAGACATCTTTTAAATTTCGGCCAGGTTGGTCGATATCAACTCGAGCTGATTCCGCATACTCATCATACCTCGTCTTTGCTTTTGAAGGCTCCGAAGCAGAACACCGCGCGTACCTCTGGGTCAAATGTTCGCCACTCGTTCAACGGTACAGAGATTAGCCTGAACCTCACACCTTCACCTGCGGCTATGCCATTTGCCGCGCCTCAACCCGAGGTTGCTGTGACGCGGGGCACTCGCGCTCTGGCAGCGTGGGTAATTGGGTTAATATGTCGCGTCATCTTGCCGCTCCTTCACCGCTTCATGGCCCACAGAGTGCATTGTCGCACCGACTGGGTTTTCAACTCCGGTTCTCATTCGGGTTGCCCGCAGAGGACCTGATTGACTGTTCTCCTCCATTCCTCCTCATGCTCGACTACCGCCCTCGTTTTGACGAAAGGTGGGAGTTCTCAGATGTCGACGGCGTGCTCTTCGCCCTCCAACATCTCCAGCGTGTGCGTCAAGTTGTGCTGAGTGCACCAGATTCGACATTGGAAACGTTGACCCGGGCAGGACCAGCCCCGATCCTCCACCGCCTCGAGCTCGAATCGCAGACCACCGAGTTTGTCCTTCCAACGCGGATCCTCGATATGCACACCCCGCAATTGAGACATTTGCTGCTTAGCAGTTGCATATTGTCGTCTTTGCATCCACTGTTGTTGACAACCCCATTCCTCGTCTCTCTCACCCTCAACCGCATCCCAAGTTCCGCCAATTTCTCACCTGACTGTCTCGCCTCCGACACCTCGTTCATACGCTCAATGCCCCAGCTCCAAAAACGTTGTCTCACAGATCAAGTGCGGCAGCTGGGCTGCAACAGCCTGAGAGTCTAGGACATTGTCCTCAATGTGATACCCTTTACGCTGCTCGTTTCACCCATTTGGTCACTCATTTCATATCATAATTAGTAGCATTACTTAGCTATGAACAGACTAAGTACTTTGAATACATCCTTGTCTGAGGCATCAAGTTTTGCCTTATTCTTGTCATTGTAAGCAGAATACTCCGTCTGCTTGTGAGTTCAAGAAAAGTGGGAAAGAGGGTTCAAGAGGTGCAAAGAGGGGGGATACAGATGAGCAGCGGCGAGGGAGAGAAAACGCGTAGAAGTCCCGTAAACAGGATAACTAAGCGAGCGAGAAGGGGAGGATTTTGAAGATAAGAGATGATTTTTGAAGCAGAGAAGGAAACTTGAGAGGAAAACTTAGGGTCAGACAGATTTCGAGAACAGAGGGTGAGCGGCGACGTTTTCGCTGGCTCTTCAGTACATTCCGAGACTCTATTTAAGGTACATCAGAGCCGGTAGTCTAAAACGGAAACGCGTCAACAACGGAAAATCAAGTAAAGTAGCGAACTGAACGGGGGTGAAGAGAACGGTCGTAGAAGTAAGAAACAGGCATCGGAAGTGAGATGGGGATGAAAGGGAGGAGTGCGAGGCATCAAAGGTAGGAGGGAGTACAAAGGAGACGAAGGGCACGCGGCCCGAAACTGCAGGCACGAAAGTAAACAAAACGAGACGAGAAGATACCAGATAGGGCGAACAAAAGCAAACGCGAGGCATACTACGACGAATCGAGAAACACAGGAGAAACGAGGCATGAAAGAAACGTGAAGGAAACAAAGAAAAACACAGCAAAGCGTCGTGCGACTCGAGGCCGCAGAGGACGGGTCGATGGCCGAGGCGTAAACGCATCGTGGCCGAGGGCGATCGTCCCTATTTTGACGAGATCGAGGCGACGAGAACGAGGTCTAGAGGTCTTGAAAACGAGCCGGAAGTAACGGCGAGAGTGGTAGCTCGAGAAAGCGTGAGATGAATCGGGAATGCGTACGAATCGAGGTTTCAAGGCCAGCGACCTTACATCATTCTCGCATGCCATGTTCCCTCTCGTGTCCAGACTCGGAATTCCACCCAGTCCCACGGGCCATCTCGAGCGTCCTGGACGATGTCTCCGACGGGGTGGATCTGGGCTTCTACTGGGTACGGCCACGTGTTGAAGGACTAAGGCGTCTCCGACGTGCCGAGGGACTGCGACTCAACCTCTACCTCTACGATCTCGCTCTTGGTCACGCAGAGAGTATGATTGCGAACGCCGCCGCCAGCGAGATGGTGAAGAAGATGGACGAAGCAGAGGTGGGCTACGTGAACGTGCGCATATGGGAGTGCGAGACTGGACTGACTAGGAGGACCACCTGAACGAGAAGAGCGGTCGCTGGAAGGCATGTGTCGGAGGCGAACGGGATCGTGGAGGGGTGCGGTATCGCGGACGCTGTGATGAAATGAGGACATGAGGACACGATGATAATGGCTGGAGCAACTGGGGAGGAGGCGTATGTAGCACTTCCAATCCTGAGAAACAAATCCACCGGTTGAGACTCATCCTTGAGGAGGCCCCGCGGGGAGATCAAGACAAATGCCGTCCTGGTACGCATACACGTCTAAGGGTGAATATGCGGGCGGATCCCTCCAGCTTACCGCCGTTGGGTTCCTCTCATTTCTCATCCCTTCATTAGTCCCGCCTCTCGACAAAGGCGCGCCAGATAAAGCCTGCAGGGAGATGGCACGGTTGGGCGGGTGACCGGGGGTAGTGGGAGAATCTGGAGGAGGAAGGGCTTAACCACGAACAGATGCCAATTCGGAATCTGGCCATCAATTGTGATTAGATGGGCTTTGATATCGAGGCATATGAATGAACGGATTCGCACCTGGGCCTCGGTCGCGTGAGATGGATCGTGACGAGTGACGGCCAGTGTTCAAGTCCGATCCTTCCGAGCTTGGGGGGGATGCAGGTATATGAGTGTTTGCAGGCGTGTAAGACGAAAGGTCGGTGTGGTGAAATAAATGTCAGCACTGACCCCGGCGCTGCTACTCTCCGGCGGCTCTTCACCGATTGGCGTAATTGGAGGGGGCAGTGTGGGCGATGGCGGTGGTGGTGGTGAGGTCAGCGGACTCGTCCGAAGAGGCGACGATGCAGAAGGTGCTGCAGAAGAAACTGGCCTCGGGCGTCGCGTGCGGTGCAACCGAAGTGAGGTGACACTGTAAGACTCGACAGAATGCAGTGAGACACCCACACCAGCTTTGAGCAAAATACCTCCACATTCTAGAGTACCTTTTGAAGTACCTCAAGGTGAGCTGGGGTCTTTCCAAGGTGAATATCCCCATCGACTTGTCTTCTAATCGGGTGGGAGTAGACTTTACTTGCTATCACTATTACACAGAGATGTGATTACTGCTGTACACCATGGCTTTTTATTACTTTTCGCAAGCATGTATCTGTGTCTCCAACTTGCGGTGTGATATGCCATTGAAACCAAAGTTACGAACTCTGTCAGGTGGCGCTGAGGTGGCGCTAGTGGCGGCGTTCAACTTGTTCGAGTCCATGTCCATGTTAGCGCGAAGACATACTGCGCGACTCACAGCGACCCTTCTCACCGGCACAAGATCAGGTTGGTAGACTGGGAAGGCGCCGATTCACCTCTGCCATCCAGGACAGATTTCTGGACTTTGCACTAGCCCTTCCGTGGGCCGTGGCCTCCATCGTTTGTCAACCATCATTTTACTTACTACCGTTGTATCTCGTCTCACATTCACTATCCCGTTCTCTGTTGGGTGAGTGCCCCCTATTGCTGCATCAGATTATCTCACCAACTGACGACCGGAAGACTAAACGAAGGCAATGGGGAGCAGATGGCGTTGTCGTACCCGCCCTGAATGAGGCAAGACCTCAAGTACAACGACAGATCTTCCACGAAATGCGTGTCGACCAACCTCGCGGGGCCAAGTAAGAGCTCCGCAAAACGTACAGCAAATTCGGCCGAAAAGCAGCACGTTCCACGATTCCGCTCCACTCTCTCATGATCGCGCAACGCAACGCGCTCTTTGTTGAGCGCAGATGCGGGCCCTGTCTGACGATGCTCATGCCTCCACTCACGCAGCTCCCGCTCTTCATTGGCTCTTCCATGTTTCTCTCGTGCCTGGTCCATCGGTGCGTCAGGGTTTATTTTTTTGACTTTTCACACTAATCTTTTTGTAGTTTCTTTTCTTTTTCCCTTTTGTCCCCCTGCGGCCCCTTTCCGCATCTACCGTAGACGGTCCATTGGCGTCACGGTCACTTGGGCGTCGCTGTTGCGACAGTCCAAGCGCCTGACGCCTGTGACCTGTGCTATCATGTGTGTGGGTCCCCCCACTCTGTGCCGCCCCTGCCATCTCCCCTTGCCGCTGCTGCTATTCCCGCACCCTCCACCCCCCTCCCGTCTATCCACAGACACCTCGAGGACAACAGGACAAGCCACGCTTCCCAACTTCTGCATGACGTCGTCCAAGGCCCGGGGCACTGACAGCCTCAACACATTGTCTGCCAGTGGCTGCTCCGGGAGGGATGTCTGTTACCCCCTCTCCTTCACAGTCTTAAACATCTCCACCCATCCAATCTCTTCTAGCGATTCCACCACATCGGGCTACTCTAGTTTCACCATCCATTCCACGTCCGGAACTCCGGTTCCTCCTCCCCATCTTTTTTCCCCTCCTTACAACCTTGCTGCCCTCGCTGCCAATCTCTGGTGCAAAGGCTGCCATCGCATAGAGGCATTTTTTTGTGTCAGCATTGAAGTGGACCATGTGCACTCATCTGCTGATCTGCTACACCCACATGCTCTAAATTTCAGAAGACGCGATATATGACATGTCCGGTTGCTACACACTTTGCAAATACAATTGAGAATGTAGATATTTCAATTTATCTTCTTCAGATCGCGCCCCAAATCCCGAATTCTGTCCTATTTTGGGTGGCAGCGGGGGGGCAGTCTCGCAAGCGTTACATTGAGTGACCCATACGTAAGCTTTCCTTTCTTGGTCTGTGGGCGCTCGGTGTGACGGTGTGATCTTATATAAGCTTTCCTCATTTGGTAACAGTTTTTGTTACCGCTCACCATCCACCACTGGAACGACTTAGCAAAATTTTGACTTGGCGAAATTTTGACTTAGTGAAAATTTCATGACTTGGCAATATTTTTCAGACTTTAAGTAAATTTAAGTAACAATTAAGCACTGTAAGCAGTCAATCACATATCTAAGTAACAATTAAGCAAACACAATATCTAATAAGCAGTGAACCAATTGTTTTAAGTGATTTTAAGTGATACTTAAGCAACACCTGATAATCAAGCAAATGAATACAACTGGTAAGTGCTGTAAGCAGTCACGAAGATGTCTTAAGTGGAGTTAAGTACATAGATATGATTAGTAAGCAGTTGGTTAAAAATCACGTGACCAATTTGCTTAAAAAATGGGCATCGCTTAACTTTGCTTAGTTGTGCTTAAATGACTCAATTATCTTAAGCATTGCTTAAAGTACTTAAAACTACTTAAAAAGTGATTTTATGCAATTTTAAGCTGATTTTAAGCTGATTTTAAGCTAATTTTAAGTAAAATGTTTTAAGTGACTTTAAGTGACTTTAAGCTGCTTGGACATTTTGCTGATGTCGATGGTCCGTGCGCAGCCACTTTAGGGCTGGTCAATGTCCGATCTCCAACACACCCCCTCAGCCCTGAAAGTGCAAGCCCAACTCGCGCGTGAGCTGCCCATGCTTCTCGTGAATGAGTCCCTTCGTGAATACGTCGGCGATCTGGTCGTCGGTGGGGATGTAGGTGAGGTCAATGTCGCCAGCGGCGACCCTCTCGCGAAGGAAGTGGTGGCGTAGGTCGATGTGTTTCGTACGATCGTGGAACTCGGGATTCCGGGCTATGGCGATCGCGGACTGGTTGTCCATGTATAAGATAGTGGGGAGCGAAACATCGAGATCAAGTTCTCGGAAAAGGCGTCGGAGCCAAACGGCTTCCTTGGCAGCATATGCCACTGCAACGTACTCAGCTTCTGTGCTTGACAACGCGACGGATGTTTGCTTCTTGGAACCCCAGCTGATTGCACCCCCTCCGAGCATAAAGGCGAAACCGGAGGTTGATTTTCGGTTGTTAATATCGCTGGCCCAGTCAGCGTCCACATAGCCACACAAGATGCTTCCCTCGGGAGTGCCACATCGGAACGTGAGGCGTAAAGATGTGGATCCACACAAGTATTGGAAAACGCGGTCGAGGGAGTGGAAATGCGATGAGCCAGGTGTCGCGTTGTGGCGTCCAAGGGCCGACACGGCGTAGGAGAGGTCGGGACGAGTAGCGACCATAAGATACATGAGAGCCCCTACAGCACTTTGGTAAAGCTTTGTGTCGGACTCGGGTTGGGACAATTTGCGGAGGTGCTCGTTGGCGATGGCAGGAGTTGAGACAGGACGGATGGAAGACTTCCTGAAGCGTTTGAGAACCTCGTTCACATACTTCTCTTGCAAGAGCGAGATCGTCCCAGCGTCACGATCACGGGTGACATGCATGCCAAGAATCCAGGCAAGATTGCCTAGGTCAGTCATCTCGTAGTACTGGCAGAGCAAAGCCTTATCCTGTTCAATCTCCGTGAGACTACTGGAGGCCATGGTAATGTTGTCGACATAGAGCGCGATGATGGAGGTGTGTGGGTCAGCGAAACGAACAAAGACAGCGTGGTCTGATTGTGTATTACAGTATCCCATAGAAGTGAGGCGCGCTTTGATATTTTCATACCATACGCGTCCGCCCTGCTTCGTTCCGTAGACAGCTTTGATTAGTCGCAAGACCATGCCATCAGGGATATCAAAGCCTGGAGGGGGGTTCATGAAAATTTCCTCCTTGAGCGTACCATTCAAGTATGCTGACTTGACATCCATTTGATGCAGCTCAAAATCCTTTTCCGCAGTGATCGCAAGGATAGCACGGAGAGAGGAGAGTTTCGCGACGGGGGCGAAAGTTTTGTCAAAGTCGATGCCCTTGATCTGTGTAAAACCTTGGGCGACAACTCGAGCCTTGTACTTTTGAATGCTGCCATCGGGTCCGCGCTTAACGTGGAATACCCAACGACTGCTGACTACCTTATGGCCATGAGGGCGAGGCATGACTTCGTAAACGCCCATTTGTTTGAAGGCGATTCGTTCAGCTTCGCACGCTAATCTCCATTCAGCGGTATCAGGTCGAGCCATTGCCTCATCGAAGGTGTGCGGGTCACTTTCGATCTCGGACTCGGCAACGCTGGCGCGAACGGGGATGCGTTTGTACGAGCTTACTTCGTAGCGGGAGTCGTCATCGCGAATTGGCGCGTGGGTTGTGCGTTTCGGATGGCTAGCGAGAGGTATGGGAGGAGGGATCGCAGATGGCGCGGCATCTCCTACGACCGTAGCGTCTTCGTTTTTGTTTTCGTAGTCGATGTTGTTGTTGTTGTCGATTATAATGCGTTCGTGTTTTGGGCCCCCTTCGTCGAATACGACATCGCGAGAATGATAGATCTTGCTGGTGGGACGATGGATGAGCTTGAAGGCTTTATAGTTTATTGCTAGGCCGATAAAGGTGCATTGCTTGGAATGGGAGGAGAGCTTTGAGCGATACTCCTGAGGCACGTGCATGTGAGCTATGCAGCCAAAGATCCGAAGTCGCGAGACGTCGGGCTTGTTGCCACTCCACGATTCTTTGGGGGTGACGTCCGGGACGGAAACGGAAGGGGAACAGTTGTGTAAGACAGCAGCATACTGAAGGGCGTCGTACCAGAAGGAGTAGGGGAGACCGGCATCGTCGAGCATTGCCCGCACCTTGTCTAAAAGGGTGCGGTTCATGCGTTCGGCCACGCCGTTGTGCTGAGGTGTGTCAGCTGTTAAGGTTCCATGTGGGACCTTAGAGCGAAGTGCTCCTTAACGCTTACTTTCGACTTACGGTTTGGTTCAGTGTAGACTTCGTAAACGACAAAGTCAAGCTCGTATCAGATGATGAGGTTTCTCTCAGATAAAACTTAGTTTCAACGCAATAGTTCTGACTGTGTCAAACAGACTTGGTATTGTGAAACAAAACTGAGACTTAAGGTCCCAGTAGTCGCCTCAATGCAACTTAAATACATAATAATGTCATAGCCGAAGGTAAATAAGACGATACGAAACATAGCTAACTGCTCCGCAGCCATAGGGGCTGTGGATGAACCTCGTACTGCTTTTCTGTTCTTGCAGGATCAGACGCGAATCAGCAAGTCATCACGTGGCTGTCCATCAGACTGCTTGAGGCAGTATGGTGCTAAATAAGTCCGATCAAAGAAGCACTTGTACGTACCATGATCAGTGAGGTAAAGGGGCGTATGTAGGGAGGCGAGATCGATCATAAGATTGATCAGATGTCCATCCAAACACGAGGCATTGACGTAAGAGATAAATGAAGCACATATGGAAGAGACGGTCTGGAGCACACGATGCAAAGTCTGTGGGTCAGTGTGTGAGTCGCCTGCGATCATAACACCATCCCCCTCCTAGGGCGTAGTCCCACCTACGCTTTGTCGCCCGATTCGTACCCCTTGTTCAGGAGGAGGAACCAACTGACGGGCTCGTGGGTCCAGGCACATCGTTCTCCCCAGTAGTCATGTTCGAGGGGGACGAGACACGACTCCGCGTATTGGCATTGGACATGAGGTTGTCGACAATTTGTTCCAATGTGTCCGTAGGACACACACCAATCGCACCACCGGTGAAGCGGACATTGTCGGTAGGTGTGTCCAGGGTCGATCCGATTGCAACGGGCACAGTATGTGCCGTACGGATGTGCCACTCTTGCCCAGGCGGAGTCGCTTGCGGTGCCACTGCCCGTATCGAAGTGCCGTCCCATACAAGCCGGGCATTCGAGGGCAGCTGAGCAGTCATGAAGCCCCTTGCGTTTCCATTGATATCCGTCAACGTGGCTGTCATAATGAGTCCGCTGTTCGAAGGTAATTGGGGGCGCAGAGTGTGGGTTGTGGGACCCATGACAGTGCGCAGCGTGGGCTCGGGTGGCGGACGTGTCAATTCTTGAGAGAACTCGGCGGGTAGCCAGGGGGAGGTCGTACGCGGGAGGCGAACCGTCGCGGGCCTCTGTGGCAGGGGCGACTGCCGCCCACCAGGTCCTCGTTGTGTCACGTGGTGGTGACACTGCTGGCGGGGTGGTTGGTTCGAGCCCCCTGAGGATTTGGAGCTCGAGTTCTGTCTGTTCCGTTGCCGTCCCCTTGTCAGTTCTAACTCTACCGCAACTGTCTGACGGGGGTAGGGAGAATCTGACCGTGGTGTGGCTGGGCGATTTGCTGCCCGGGCGTAGGTAACCCTGGTCCATCCTGGCCCACTGTTCGGGGCTGGCTGGGAGCGGGACTGTGAGGTGGTGTTCGAGGTGCTGGATCGAGTGCGGGGCATTGGACATGTAACAGGTACGGAGGTGAACTGGAAGTTTGGTAGAGAGAAGAATGGAATGGTTGGTAGTAGTGGTAGTGGGAGTGTGTTTCGTTGGTAGAGCTGGTGATGCTTTTTCTGGCTTCATCATCAGGACTCTTATAGCTTTTGGATGAGCCCTATAGAACGTTTTGATCAAGTCTGGCGCATTGACTTGTGATGCTGGTTCCCATGAGTTGTGCGCAGCGGAATAGCCTTTCCACTTTAGCAGATACTCTAGTTTCCCTGGTTTAGTTGGAGTTTGTCCGACGCGTCGTGTTGCTAACACCTGTTTGACCTCATACTCTGCCTCGCCTTCGATCAATTCAGGAGGCAGTTCCTCATAATTTGATCCGTGTTCTATTGTTTCAGTATACGGCATGATCAATGACGTGTGGAACACGTTGTGGATCTTCCAATGATCTGGGGTTTGCAAACGCACGACCACCGGTGATATGACTTTGAGAACTTCAAACGGTCCATAGCGTTTTGGGGCCAATTTCTTACTACCATGCGTGAGTTTCAAATTGGTTCCTTCTAACCAAACCTTGTCTCCCTCTTGATATGCATGGTATTTGCGCTGTCCTCGCTTACGCTCCGATTTCTTCTGTAACAGTGTTTGTGCATGGCGCATCGCTGTTCGCGCTTTCTCTCGTACTTCCTCCAACACATTTGCACGTTTTGTTACATATGGAAGTCGGGAGGTGGCACTGAGAGTAGTGATCATTGGGGTGAAACCCATGAGGAGTTCAAATGGGGTATAGCCTGTGGTGGCGTTTGGCCACGAGTTATGCACAAACTGTGCAATCGGGAGAAGATCTGACCAATCTGTTTGATGGTCATTTCCATAGATGCGAAGATATTGTTCCACCCTTTGATTAGTGCGTTCCGATTGTCCATCAGTTTGCGGGTGGTAAGCGGTGCTAATGTTCTGCTTAATTTCAAGCTTCGTGCAGATTGCTTCTGCCAGATTGGATGTGAAGCGTGGATCTCGATCGGAGATGATCCGCTTTGGTACACCATAAAGGGGGAACACGTGTTTGATGTATAGATTGACGATGTCTTCTGTACTGCTCTTTTTGACACATGGGATAAACGTTGCTGCCTTTGTACAGTCATGATCCACGATCGTCAGGATCGAATCATATCCGTTAGACTCTGGTAGATCCGTGATGAGATCCATGGCAATGAATTGATAGGGAACGTTTGCAATGCTTTCCTGGGGTTCTACAGGCGCCAGGGGTACTCGTGGTCGATGTGTCATTGGCTTTGTACTTTGACAGGTGGCACATCCTTTGACATATTGTGTCACAAAGCGCTTAACGTCCGGCCACCAGAAATTTTGGAGGACTTGATGTAATGTGTTACCAATCCCTGGGTGACCAGCTATCGGGTGATCGTGGTATCGATAGAGAATATCTTTTTGTAGTTGATCATCTGGTGGTACGGCTGGTGCATCTGCTTTCCACCAGTGATCCTCATGGTCTTGTTCTATCTGATGGATTTCCATCCATCGACGCATTTCTTCCTCGTGTTTGGTTTGACACCCCCAAACACGTTGTTCGAGGGAGGTAACACCGATCGCCTGTGCGAAAAGTTTATCTGGCAGGACGATCACATCTTCATTGTCCTGTTCTCCTGCCGTCATAGCGGGATTACGTGACAAGGCGTCTGCTCGGTTGGTGGCGCCAGGTTTGTGTATCAATTCGTAATTGAAGTCGGCTAATTTGCTCAGGTACCGCGCCACTCGCCTGGCAATGCTTCGGGGTGATCGATAATAACAGAGATTATTATGATCAGTATAGACTTTGATCAGGAATGGGGATGATAGCAGCACGTGTTCCCAACGAAGCAATCCTCGCACTAGTGCGAGTAGTTCACGATCGTATACGGGGTAATTGCGTTCTGCCTCGTTGAACGTGTGCGAATCATAACCCACTGGTCTGGGCTTGTTTTCCTCGTCGCGCTGAATCAGGATTGCTCCTGTGGCGTACTGTGAGGCATCGACTTCTAGTTCGAATGGACGCGTGTAGTCCGGTCTGTTCAGCACCGGATCATCTTTTACACGCTGTAGCAATGCTTTCACGGCGTTGGTGCATTCTTCCGTCCAGTTAAACTTAATGCCCTTCTTCAGCAAGGCTGTTAGGGGTCGTGCGAGTTCTGCAAAGCCACGGATGAAGGGTCTTTGATACCCGAGTACGCCTAACGTGCTTCGGACTTCTGATACGTTGCGACATGTGGTAGACCAGTTTGCAAGACCATCTCGCTTTGTAGGATCAATGGTGATTTGTCCGTTTCACACTTCGATTCCCAGGTAACGGACGTGATCCTTCTCAAAGTGACATTTAGATGGTTTGAAGAACAACGAAAGTTCTTCCGCACGGTCTAGTACTGCATGCGTGATTTCTCTCAGGCATTCGAGGTTATCGGTGCAGATGAGGATGTCGTCCATATAGATGAAGACTTCCCCAGGGTACTTATTAAGTATATCCCCAAAGGCGTCGTTCATGAACCGTTGAAAGGTGGCTGGAGAGTTTTGCAAACCAAAGAACATTACTTTTGGTTTGAACAATCCATAGGGTGTCTTAAACGCTGCCTTCCATTGGTCTTCTTCACGTATACGTATGTTGTGGTATCCCCATCGAATATCTAACGCAGTAAACAGCGTTTTCCCATGCAATTGTTCCAAGATCGTTTCTATTCGTGGTAGTGGGTAGACATCTGGAACGGTGAATTCATTGACTTTCCGGTAATCTTGTACTGGTCGTTTTTATCCATCCTTTTTGTCTATAAGGAACCAAGGGGATGAATAGCGAGATGCTGTTTTCTCGATATATCCCTTCTTCTCGTGTTCTTCAAGAAATTCTCGTGTGATCTTCATCTCTGGTTCCGAGAGTGGGTACGCTTTGCAATTCAGTGTGTACGGTGCGTCTGGCTTTAATTCGATTTTCATGTCATGTACTCCTCTCGATGGTGGAAAGCGTTGAGCTGCCTTCTCATCAAACACATGTGCATGTTGTTGGTACTCAGGTGGTATGCCTTGTACTGCTACGCTTTCGCTAGCCGTTTTCTGTGCATCTTTGATAGCCCACTCTTGAGCTTTATTTGTCTTCTTATCGCCGAAAGCCACTTCTCTTAGGAACGCAATCTTCCTTGCTTGGACTGGTCCTAAGTGTGTCTTTTCTGCAGTGTCGATTAACTTCTTTAAGAAATGGGAGAAGGTGGTTCGTAGTACAATCTTCGGGGTCTCTTTTCCCAGTTTTCCTTCCTTCCAATCTAGTTGGGGTTCAAATGTCTCGAGCCATGGGTATCCCAATATGGCGCGATCTTCTCCTAGATTAGTAATGAAGAAGGTTTGCTTTTTAGTCACCTTTCCCATTGTGACATTCAAGATGCAGTAGTGTGTTACTCTGCCAGCTTGATTTTCTGTGCCGTCGACATTGAATACCGTCCGTGGTATTTCCAGTGTTTTCTTTCCTACTCCCCATCGCTCGACTGTGCGATTATCTAGGAAGTTCTGTGTTGTGCCACTATCCACTAGTGCGCAGTCTTCTTTTTCTCCACCATTCAAGCTCGTTATATAAATAGGAACTGTCATTGATCCAATATTATTTAAATACAAGCTCGTGGTGGTCGCGGTCCTGATCCAGGCGGGTGAGTCAGGACCCTCTAAAAACTTGTTTCTTCCTTAGTCCAATGAGCGATGATTCCTTCGCGCTCATCGTCAGTGAGCTGTTTGAGTATGTTGGCGTATTTGCCAGCATCAAACGGTTCATCCTTCACTTCAGTAGGGGGAGGAATTTCTCCCTTCACCTCAGTGACGCGTGCGCGCATCTGCCCCTTCTTGGGGTTCTTTGGACAGTTGCGTGACATGTGACCCAATTCTTTACAGAAGAAGCATCGTCCTTCTTTGTACAGTTTCTCTTGTTCTGGGGTGAAATTACGGGTGCGGATGACGTCCACATCCATAGCGTCTTCGTCTCCTCGTGGTGTAATATATTGACGTGGTGGGTTGGATCGTCTTCCTTGGTTCTGACTCTGACTTTGGTTCTGTCGGCGTTGCCCTTGTCCTTGACCAATTATTTGAGCGAGACGTCCCATGGAGTGAGACTTTCCATCTCCATGGATATTGTTGAATAGGGTTTCTTCTTTCCATCGTGCATGTTGTGTACGTGCCGCTGCCTGCCATTGTTCAAGCGTCTCTGGTCTAGGGAATTGTAGACGCATTATATTCGTATGTAGGGCTCTCTTTAGGCCCATACGATATTTCATAGCAGTGGCATGGCTCGTTGGTTCCCATTCAACGGTATACATGAGATCATTGAATGTTGTGGTGTAGTCATCCAAGTCATCTCCTTTCATTTTGAGATCTAGGAACTTCGTGAGGGCGTCTTCCCTTATAGACGTGTTTCGGAAATCTTCTAAGAATGTGTTATAGAATGTCTGCCAGGTTATCTCGTTGTTAGGCAGGATTCCTTGCTGTAACGCATTCACTGCTTGGTCCACTTTTTGTGAGGCCCACCGGTCGATCTTTGGTCCCTTACAAAAGCTTACAAACAATAGGATTCGATTGATCGGGTTCCATTACCGGGTTAGCTCTGTTGAGCCATCGATAGTTCATGAACTTCCTCATGAATGCTTCGGACTGAGTTCTGTCACCGCTAAAGATCCCTGGGCTTTCTCCCATCAAGGATCCTCCAGCTGCTGGTACATTTCCGGGGATAGCCAGTGGGACGTGTGCCCCTGGGACAAATCCCCCAGGTGGTGGGCCACCGCCACCACCACCGCCACCTCCTCCACCACTGCCGGCACCGCCTCCTGGGGTGTTACTCCCAGAGGCATGTCCTGCAGGTGGTGTGTGGCCTCCTGCTGGTGTGTTGCCACCGCCTCCACCACCACCGGGTGTGTTGCCGCCTCCTCCTCCTCCGCTTACCAGAGGGGGAAGGAACTGTGCAGCTTGTGATGTCCCTGTTGCAGTTCTACTAAGCGTCATAGAATATATCTTCATTGCTTGACGCGGGTGCCACGATGGTAATAGATTTTGTGCGTCTAGCATGTCTATGCCATCTCTAGTCATGGTGGCTAGTGCTGCTCCTGCACCTTGGTAATCCCATGACTTATCTACGTCTGTTTGCAGTGGTTGCACGCCTTGTGCGATCCTCAGATGTAGATCTGCTAACGTCGGTTTCTTTTCTTGTGGGACGAGAGCTTGTCTTACCCGTTCCACCTGTTCAGGGGTAATCTTCTTTCTGATCAGATTTAACCCTTCATTGTACGTTGTTGCATCTGAATCTCCCGAAGATGACTCAGATGAGTTGGAGGCCTGCTCCAACCTACTTGTCACGCTTGCCAGGAGTTCGTCCCGATTGGCCGTCGTAGTGGCTTCTGCGGGTGACCGTAATGGTGACACATCTCCCAACACTTGGAATCGGTTTGAACTTCCGACGCTGGGTGCGATGTATCGTTCCTGTGGACTGGGGGTTCCATATCCATCTTGTTCACTGTCGGCTGATACCATCATGCTCGCAGTACTCTTACTTGTCTCAAATCACCAGGATGTAGACTTTCAAAGATTTGTTCGGTTTCTGTATCTTAGATTACGATCGCGGGTGTATGACGTCGTCGTATTCTCAGATGTCTTCTAAGATGATATCGCTGTGTATCACTTTAGAGTGTTTGCTTTACTTTACGGAAAAGCACTAGTCCAACAAGGTTCGGTTCTGCCCACTTAAGGGATTCAGAAGTCTCAGTTTGTGTTAAGGTTCCAAGTGGGACCTTAGAGCGAAGTGCTCCTTAACGCTTACTTTCGACTTACGGTTTGGTTCAGTGTAGACTTCGTAAACGACAAAGTCAAGCTTGTATCAGATGATGAGGTTTCTCTCAGATAAAACTTAGTTTCAACGCAATAGTTCTGACTGTGTCAAACAGACTTGGTATTGTGAAACAAAACTGAGACTTAAGGTCCCAGTAGTCGCCTCAACGCAACTTAAATACATAATGATGTCATAGCCGAAGGTAAATAAGACGATACGAAACATAGCTAACTGCTCTGCAGCCATAGGGGCTGTGGACGAACCTTGTACTGCTTTTCTGTTCTTGCAGGATCAGATGCGAATCAGCAAGTCATCGCGTGGCTGTCCATCAGACTGCTTGAGGCAGTATGGTGCTAAATAAGTCCGATCAAAGAAGCACTTGTACGTACCATGATCGGTGAGGTAAAGGGGCGTATGTAGGGAGGCGAGATCGATCATAAGATTGATCAGATGTCCATCCAAACACGAGGCATTGACGTAAGAGATAAATGAAGCACATACGGAAGAGACGGTCTGGAGCACACAATGCAAAGTCTGTGGGTCAGTGTGTGAGTCGCCTGCGATCATAACATCAGCGGTCGTTATCTCCTGTTGAATGCCTTTCTCCTCGAGGTACTGAATGGATGCTTTGCCGGTGTACTCCCCACCACCATCGGATCGTAGCACTTTGACTAGCTTCCCGGTCTCGCATTCGACTCGCGTGATGAAGATCTTCAGATGATGAAGAAGATCCGATTTGAGTTTGAGTCCAGTAACGTGGACTTTTCACGATTTATCGTCAGTGAACGTTGCGAAATACTCATATCCCTCTCGGAATTGAGTTGGGAGTTTGCCGCAGATGTCCGAGAACACACGACCGAGTACTTCAGTGGCGCGCGTGCTGGTCAATTTTGAAATGTCGGTGCGGCTTTGCTTCCCAGCGAGACAAGACTCGCAAATCGCGGAGACGTCCAAAGCCCCCTCAATCGTCATCCCATTGACTAGTCCCTTCTTAGCCATGTGCACTACGGTTTCGGCGTTAACGTGACCAAGGCGGCGGTGCCAAGTGGCGAGGCTGGCACTGGAGCCAGCGCCCTCAGCAAGGAAGGCGACTTGGGTTGGTGCCGGCAACTCCTCATCTTCACGTGGAAACGTCGAGAGGTTCGCAATGTGTACCTTCTCCAGAGTGACAGTCTGGATGTCCATGATGTAGAGATTTTTGGACATGTAACCTTGACAGGTGACAGTTCCAGATTTGTCGCGAAGAGAACATGAGGCGTCGCTGAAGAGTAAGCTGGCGCCGTG
This sequence comes from Lactifluus pinguis, assembly GCA_003313945.1. Classification (NCBI taxonomy): domain Eukaryota; kingdom Fungi; phylum Basidiomycota; class Agaricomycetes; order Russulales; family Russulaceae; genus Lactifluus; species Lactifluus pinguis. Next base: position 18,545 of record QLPA01001132.1, read on the forward strand.
TTGAGCGAGGTACGAGACGGATAGGAGGTTGCCGTGAAGGTCAGGGATGAATAGGACTTCCTGGAAGATTGCTGTTCTCCATGTGCTGTTAGCACGCATACGGACGCGAATGCGACCGACGCCTGTGGCTTGGATGGAACGAGCATCCCCAAGGGTAACTTTGATGGGAGTAGAGAGAGGAACGAAGTGCGTGAACCATGAACAGTTGCACGACATGGTACGCGAAGCGCCCGAATCAAGTATCCAGGACTCAAGAAGGGAACGAGAGTGGAGAGGGTGAGCGGCATAGAGGAATATTTCCTCATCAAGTTGCGAAGTGATGGCGACTTTTGCTGTCGCGGGTGCAGGAGTGGATGTGGAGGGTGACGCGGACGTGGTAGCTGGTGTCGCTGTCGCGGTTTTCCCTTCCTTCTCCTTCTGCGCCTTGAGCTTGCGGCACTCGGTAACGTCGTGACTGGTAAAGTTGCAGTGCGTGCATTTCTTCTTTTGTTGGTCTTTGCGCTTGTTCCGCTCTCCTTTCTCTTTGTCCTTGTCCGAGTCCTTTTTCTCAGCCTTCTTTTTGCCCGCCTTGCCCTTTTTGGCCGCCTTAGCGTAAAATGCGGCTGCCCCGTCGCCCGATTCGCGGATACGTGAATCTTCATCGGTGAGGATGCGGAGCTTGATGTTCTCAGGAGTCTGTTCTGCAGGACTTAGGTTATTGAGAACAATCTTCAGCATCCGGTGAGGTGCGGGGAGGGCGTTGGTGATGGCAAGGGCAATCTGCTGGTGTGTGAAGGGAGAGCCGGCTTCGGCTAGACGGTGCGAGGCGTCGATCATTGCATTGATCTGCGGCTCGAGGGGTTTGGCGTCGTTGAGAGGCGTGCTGAACAGTCAGGTCATCAGCTGTGAGAGTTTGTGACTTCCGCGACCTTCGAAGCGAGCGGCAAGACAGTCGAGGCAATCCTTGGCTGTCTGCACGTGAAAAATAAGATGGGCCAGTTCCCCAGTGAGTGATAACACGATAAGGGAGAACGCCTGCTGGTCCTTCTCATCCCAGGCAGCGGCTTCGGCAGGGTAGGCAAGAGGGTGTGGGCGAGGGTCAACAAGAACGGTTAGGAGTTTGTAACTCCTCAAGACTACACGCATTACCTTGCTTGCAAGGTATTCAGTGTGGTCGTAATTCGACCGTATTTAGGTTGTGCCTTGCAAAATCCGGCTTTGCTATTGGTGTGCCTTGCTGAATGGATCGGACCTTTTCCGATATTTGAAATTACCTTGCTTGCACATTGCATAATCAGCTCGTCTCAGGGCTACCAACCACTGGCATATGCAGCCCATAAATGCCTGTACCCTTCTTTTTTCCCACCACCACCACCACCACTAGCGCCAGCGCCGCCACTGCCGCCATCGCGCAGCGTTTCCAACTCTCGCTTTGCCCATCCGAGGAACCCAACCGCGACCCCATTCGATTCGCGCGCCCCCGCGTCCGCGCCGAGCCACTTTCGCGCGAGTGCATCATGCAGCGATGCGCTATCCCCTGCATAGAGCAGGAGCGGTTCGGCGACTTCCATGTTGTGTTTGCGTGAGGATGGGATGCGTAGGAGAGACTCGGTGGAGGTGCAGAGCGCGCTGGCTTCTAGGTGTAATTTGGCTAGAAGTCCTGGGGATGGATGGGAAGCGGGGAGTGGAGGACTTGGTGAGATGGTGCTGTCATATGATGATTTAGTCATTAACTTGCGGATTGCGAGGGATTGTGCCGAGGCGAGAGCGAGTCTGTAGGAGATGAAAGGTAATGGGTAGGTGAGTCGCGATCATGACAGATCTTACTTGAGAAGAAGAAGTCGTACTTTGATAGTGCCGAGGCAACTTCTTTGCAAAGTTCTGGTGGTCGTGTGCGATTGCTCTTCCTGCCTGGAGTTTGCTCTGTGCCCGAGAGGGCAGTTGTGCTAACATGTTCGAAGAGCCCACTATCTCTGCCTAGCAACGTGACGGCGAATCCTAGCTTCTCATCCTTCGCTTTTCGTTTTACGTCGGATATGCCGCGCTCGCGCTCGTATGTGCCGAGAGTGGCAACGTTCAGTCTGGCGAGGTTGGAGAGGGCAAAAGCATAAGTGAGGAGGGTGAATACGAGCCGGAGACGAGGGGGCAAGTTCGCCTAAACTGGGCATAATCGGCCGCCATGCAACCTGCTGGTCACAGGCGTCAGGAGCTCGGACAACCGCAAATGTGGCGCCAGAGCGATCCCGACGCCAAGGACATCGACGTGGCGTGAGCGGTTCCCCTCGGTGCCGAGGAATGACACAACGCCACCTTCCTCAAAGGAAGGCAAAGGGGGAGCAAAGTAATAAAAACTACAGAGAAGTCAGTGGAGTGGGAGAGTGGATGCCACATACCTAGTAATGCCTGACAGGGAAGCATCCCTCAGGCATCTATTGGATGAGGATCCTAAGGCTCAGTCCGTTAAGAGAAAAGACTATATTAAATACCTATTGGATGAGGATCCTAAGGCTATGTAGATAGTAAGTTACTGACAGAGATAAGTGAAGAATGAGTGACTACTAACCTCAGTCCGTTAAGAGAAAAGACTGAGGCATGATGAACACGGTGTCTACACTATATAAGGTATCTGAACGGAGGTCCAAATGTAAATGAATAAGACCATAAGGGGATGCCAAAACTGAGTTAGTGTGGAACGCGGAAAGTCCTTGGGTATCAATGTCACGCGTCATGTGACATGTGACCACAAAGCGTTGAGTCGACTTACGCCTTGCGAGGCTGCGCTCCCAACACGCCCCCTCAGCCCACACGGCGTAAACCCATGCTGGCCGAGAAGCGTTCGTGCTTCTCTCGTGCAAGACCCTTGGTGAGTACATCAGCAACTTGCTCATCTGTAGGCATATACTTAAGAGTAATAGCTTTCAGATCAACCTGCTGCCTGAGGAAGTGATGCCTAACATCAATATGTTTGGTGCGATCGTGGAACTCTGGGTTTTTTGCGATGGAGATGGCAGATTGGTTGTCGATATAGAGAGTGATAGGTAGGTTTTTTTCTTGATCTATCCAGATCGCGCTGACTAGGGACTTCAGCCAAGTGGCCTCCTTTGCCGCGTGCGCACCGGCTATGTACTCGGCTTCGGTGCTCGAAAGAGCTACCGTTTGCTGTTTCTTCGAACTCCAGCTTATCGCGCCGCCTGCCAACATGAAGACGAAGCCTGACGTGGACTTGCGATCGTTCACGTCGCTGGCCCAGTCTGCATCGACGTAACCATGGAGACGGGTACCATCTTGGGTCCCTCTCTGGAAGACGAGGCGTCGGTCGCTCGTGGCTCGGAGGTATCGAAACGCACGGTCGAGGGCTCGCAAGTGCTCTTCACCGGGGTTAGCGGCATGGCGTCCTAGCGCAGCCACGGTGTAGGCGAGATCGGGGCGAGTGCCCAGCATGGGGTACATCAGCGCGCCGATCGCGCTCTGATATGCCTTGACATTTGCCTCGGGTGAATTCAACTTGAGGAGGTGCTCGTTTGGCATCATCGGTGTGCTGATCGGCCTGACATCGGCCTTCCCGAAGCGTTCGAGGACATCGTTGATGTACCTCTCTTGCGATAGGGTGATCGAGCCGGCGTTGCGATCGCGCGTGACGTGCATTCCGAGGATCCAGGTAATCTCACCTAGATCTGTCATTTGGTAGGTTTTCTTTAGCATTTCTTTGTCTTCGTTAATGACTTTTAGGCTTTTGCAGGCCATAGTGATATCATCAACATATAATGCAATTATCGAGAGTGTGTCACCCTTCAAGCGGGTGAAGACGGTGTGATCGGCGTCGGTGTGTGTGTAGCCCATCGATCCGAGCGTCGTTTTGATGTGGTCGTACCACGCGCGCCCCCCTTGCTTCGTGCCATACACGGCCTTCTTTAGCTTCAAGACCATGCCCTCGGGAGTGTCAAAACCAGGTGGGGGAGACATGTAAATCTCTTCTTTTAAGTCCCCATTCAGATAAGCTGATTTGACGTCCAATTGGTGGACTTCCAGATTGAGTTCGGCAGCGAGCGCAAGGACAGTGCGCAGCGAGGCAAACTTCGCCACAGGGGCGAATGTTTCATCGAAGTCGATGCCTTCGGTTTGGGTGAAGCCTTGCGCGACGAGACGGGCTTTATATTTTTGTATTGTACCATCGGGGCCGCGTTTTATTCGGAAGACCCACTTGCTTCCAACGATTTTACGATCGGTCGGGCGTGGCACCAACTCGTATACACCCATGTTCTCGAACATGCGCTTCTCGTCATTGCAAGCGAGTTCCCACTCGACGGCGTTGGGACGTGCCATTGCTTCGGCATAGGTCCGAGGGTCGTTGACGGGATCGCCTTGTGCGACGGCGGCACGTTCGGCAGTACGCTTTCGCGTCCCGTATGATGATACGGTGTACTGAGCGTCGTCATTGCGAACGGGTGCGCGCACGTTGCGTTTCGGACGGGAGAGCGCGATCGGGAGATCGGGAGGTGGAGGAGGTGCTGAAGGTTCTTTGTCCAGTAGTTCCTCGATTTCTGATTCACTCATTGATTCATTTTCAGAGCTACTGTCAGAGTCTGAGGTACTTGAGGACTTCTTGGGTACTGATGGTGATTCCAATGCCGTTTCGGTTTCGGCGTTGGCCGTGTCGTCGGGTTCGAGGATTATACGCTCGTAACGTTTGACTGGCCCCCCTTCATCGAATACGATGTCACGCAATTCGAAAAATCGGCCGGATTGTCGATGCACAAGTCGGTAGGCTTTCCGATTTTTGGCTAACCCAATAAATGTGCAGATTAACGACCGCGCGGCAAGTTTTGCGCGTTTTTTCTTCAGGACGTGCATGAAGGCTCGGGAGCCGAATACTCGGTACATCGAGATATCGGGCTTGTTGCCGCTCCAGACTTCGTCCGGCGTGAGGTTATTGAGCGCGCGTGTGTGGGAGACGTTGTGCAGCAGGGCAGCGTACTCTAATGCATCGTACCAATACGCATCGGGTAGTTTTGCGTCGGTGAGCATGGCGCGCACCTTGTCGAGTAAGGTACGATTCATGCGCTCGGCAACGCCGTTATGCTGGGGCATGTGCGCTGTCGTAATTTCGTGCTGAATACCTCGTTTTTCTAGGGATTTACTGAAGTTTCCACTTTTGTACTCGCCCCCTCCATCCGTACGAAGAAGATGGACGCGTTTCCCAGTCTGTACCTTGGCGCGTTCGACGAAGACCTTGAAGCAGTCGAGCGCTTCCGATTTCTCGCGCAGGCCGTCCACGAAGACTTTTCGGGACGCATCGTCGATCCACGTTACGAAATAGTAGTACCCTTTGTGGGATCGGGTGGGGATCTTGCCACATAGGTCGGAGTGGATGCGGCCGAGAACGTCGTCTGATCGGGACTCTGTCGTTTTCTGGATTTCGGCTCGAGTTTGCTTCCCTTTAAGGCAGGGTTCGCAAGTGGTAGATAGCGTCTTTCCGGACGTGATTTCGATGCCACTGACTATGCCCTTTCGGGCCATGCGTAGGATGGTATCCGTGTTCAGGTGGCCGAGACGCCGGTGCCAAGTATCGAGGTCCGCTTTCGCAGATGGGGCCCATGCCGTTAAGGCAACTTCGTAATCTGAGGACAAGTCATCGCCCTCAGCGGGAAACGATTCGACGATCGCGATCCGAGCGGTGGCGAGGGGTACAGTGTGGATATTCATGAGGTAGAGGTTTTGGTGCCGCTGACCTTCGCAGATGACGTTTCCACTCGGGTCGTGAATTTGGCAGCCTTGCCCAGCAAATCGGACGTCGGCGCCGCAGCCTGTGAGGTGGGACACGGACAGCAGGTTCCCGTGCAGCTCAGGGACGTACAGGACATTCTGTAGTATTACATCGTTCCACTGGTTTCCGGCGCGCATTCGAACGTGCACGCGGCCTTGACCTACGCCTTGGATGGCGCTGTTATCACCCAGGACGACGGGGATATTCTTGGTAAGGTTGGAGAATTGTTGGAACCAGTTCCTGTTGGAGCACATGGTGCAGGATGCACCAGAGTCCATTATCCAGGAGTGCTGATTTAACTTTAGGTTTGTGGCGTTCGACTGTGCCCGGAAGACGTGAACGGTTCGAATGGTCTCGTCCGAGGTCGTCTCGTCAGCGTTCGCGATTTTCGCTGTTGCGGCAGGCATCGTGTTTGCAGGTTTCGCGTTTGCGGCAGCCTTGGCCTCCTGTTCCTTCTTTAACTTTCGACACTCGTTCGTATCGTGGCCCTTGATTTTGCAGTGGTTGCAGTATTTTTTCTGCTTGTCTTCCTGGTTTCCTTTACCCTTCCCTTTCGATTTGTTAGCGGCCTTGATCGATTTTGCGAAAAACACGGTGGCGGCCATGCCCAATTCGTGCACGCGGCGTTGTTCATCTCGAATGATCTGAGATTTCGTGAATTCGATGTCGATATTGTCGCGGGTGGAGAGGATCGTTTTGAGGGTGGATAGGGAAGGTGGAAGGGCCCCGATGATGGTGTGCGCAATGATGCGGTCATCGAGGGCAAGTCCGAGGGCTGTGATAGTACGAGCAGAACGAATGAGTGAATTTATTTGAGGCTCGAGGGGCTCCGTATCGAGGAGCTGGCGGCGGAAGACGTCGTCAATCAGGTGGGTGACGCGCTGCTCGCCTTTCCCTTCGTAACGCTCAGCGAGTCGGTCCCAGGTGTCTTTGGCCGATTTCATATCGAGTACCGAATTGAGCGGCTCGTCAGTCATCGCCATTACGAGATGCATTCGCGCGCTCTCGTTTTTCGTGGTCCAGTTTGCGAAGCTTGCTGGATG
>QLPA01001134.1:0-17490 GCA_003313945.1 Lactifluus pinguis
CTGGGAATGAGAAGAGAGTTTCGAGCGGTGGTCCTCGGGTACATGCATATGTGCGGGACAGCCGAAGATTCAGAGGCGGGAGACATCGGGCTTGTTGCCACTCCAAGCTTCCTCCGGCGTAAGGTCAGGGAGGGAGTTGGTGGGCAAGCAATTATGCAGAACGGCAGCATATTCGAGAGCGTCGTACCAGAAGGATTCGGGGAGATCGGCATCGGCAAGCATGGTTCGAACTTTGTCAAGAAGCGTACGATTCATTCGTTCGGAGACACCATTATGTTGAGGAGTGTCAGCGGTAGTGATTTCTTGCTTGATGCCCTTCTCAACGAAATACTTAGTTGGTACTTTGCCGGTGTACTCCCCACTGCCGTCAGACTGCAGCACCTTAACGTGGTTGCCCGTCTCGCGTTCGGCTCGAGCAACAAAAGCTTTCAGGTTTTGGAAGAGATCGGACTTGAGCTTTAGTCTGGCGATGTAAACTTTTCATGTCGAATCGTCTGTGAATGTGGCGAAATACTTGAAGCCTTGACGGGATCGAGTTGGGAGCTTGCCGCAGATGTCCGAAAAGACGTGTCCGAGGGTTTCGGCGGCACGTGTGTGAGTACTTTTCGAGATATCGATCCAGGCTTGTTTCCCAGTGAGGCACGGCTCACAGATCGCGGATGTGCTCGTAGGTCCGTCAACCACCATCCCATGTACCATCCCTTTGTCTGCCATTTTCACAATAGTTTCATTACTAATGTGGCCAAGTCTGCAGTGCCAAACAGCCAGTGTGGCGGAGGAACCGGTGTTCTCACTGAGAAGGGCGATTTCGTCAGGTGCGGGAGGATTTTCATCTTTGCACGGGAATTCCGCGACGGTCGCGATACGAATCTTCTCGGGGACAATGGTTCGAATGTCCATGATGTATAAATTTGAGGACATCCGGCCCTGGCAGGTGGTGATACCAGACGTGTCACGAAGAGAGCAAGAGTCGTTGGTGAAAAGCAGGCTGGCACCGCGTTGTGTAAGATAGGAGACAGACAGGAGGTTCCCATGGAGCTCGGGCACAAAAAGCACTTGTTGGAGGATGGCACTCCTCCATTGGTTGTTGGCACGCATGCGGACGTGTATGCGGCCGATACCAGTCGCGTGAATAGATCGTGCGTTGCCGAGCGTTACTCTGATGGGAGTAGGGAGCGGGGTGAAGTGAGTGAACCAGGAACGATTACACGACATCGTGCGGGACGCCCCGGAATCAAGAATCCAAGATTCGAGAAGCGAGGGGGAGGAGTGAGCAGAATAAAGGAAGATTTCCTCGTCTGCTGAAGCTATAGCAACCTTGGCAGATGCGGGCTGAGGCGCGGAAGTTGGTGGCGTAGTCGATGACGATGGAGCTGTGGAGTTAGTGGCCTTAGCTTCCTTCTCCTTTTGCGCCTTGAGCTTCCGGCATTCGCTGACGTCGTGACCGGTGAAGTTGCAGTGAGTGCACTTCTTCTTCTGGTCCTTGCGCTTGTTCCGTTCCCCTTTGCCCTTGTCTTTGTCGGAGTCCTTCTTCTCTGACTTCTTTTTGCCATCCTTGCCCTTCTTAGCGGCTTTAGCATAGAAAGCGGCCGCGCCGTCTCCGGATTCACGGATGCGTGAGTCCTCGTCCGTAAGGATGCGGAGTTTAATGTTTTCAGCCGTTTGGTCGTACGGGCTGAGGTTGTTGAGGACGACTTTGAGCATCCGGTGGGACGCGGGAAGGGCGTTAGTGATGGCGTGAGCGATTTGCTGATCAGTGAAGGGGGATCCAGCTTCGGCGAGGCGATGCGACGCGTCGATCATGGCGTTGATTTGGGGTTCGAGAGGTTCGGTATCGATGAGGGGAGTACTGAAGAGTCTTGTCATTAATTGTGAGATCTTGTGCCCCCCTCGACCTTCGAAACGCGCAGAAAGACAATCGAGGCATTCCTTCGCCATCTGGGCATGGAAGATGAGATGTGCGGGTTCTCCGGTTAGGGATAAAGCGATTAGGGAGAAGGCGTGTTGGTCTTTCTCATCCCAAGCGGCAGACTCAGCGGGGTAACGGACGGGATTAGGACGAGGGTCGTTAAGGACAGTCAGGAGCTTATAGCTCCGTAGAATGACGCGCATGTGAAAACGCCACACCGAAAAATTGCTCCCATCTTGTTCGAGCGGTGGGATGTCGTAGCGTTGCGATACGACCGTCGGGCCAGGTATCACGGGAGGTACGTGAGCCGGCATGGCTACGGGAGGTACGTAAGCCGGTGGTACTCCAGGACGTGGGTGGACTGGCGGGATCGCAGGCTGGTAGCGTGCCCATGGTATCGCGGCCGGACGGATCGCAGGGATCTCGTCAGGTTCGTCAGGTTGCTGTCTTGGCATCTCAAAACGCTGAAATGGCGAGGGAGTGCTTGCTGGGGCACTGGATGCCGAAGATAGAGCAGAAAAACGGGCGGAACCGTGGACAGAGCCACCATGGACAGAGCCGTGAACGGAGTCATGAGCGGCCTCATGGACGGAGCCATGAAAAGAACCGGCAGGCCCGGCGACAGCATTGTCGTCGGCTGGGTCAGGGACCGCGGCGTCATATGCAGCGGCGGCACGGCTCATGCTTCGAGTTGTGGGCGACAGCGTGGACGAGGAGCTCGGGTAGAGACTCGGGGCTCAGAATCTGTTAATGTATGCTCAGCGTGAAGGAAACGAAACGCTACATTGCTTTGGTTATCTAACCTGTTAATAGGGCGTTTCACAGTAGCCATTATTTAGCTCATTAAGTTGGCCATTCTCATGATTCCCATTAGTTTTTTATACTTTTTTCTTCTATTCTCATCTCTTTATTGCCTCCATTGATGAGAATAGAAGAAAAAAGTAAGGATACCTAATGGGAATTATGAGAATGGTCAAATTAATGAGCTAAATAATGGCTACTGTGAACGACCCTAATGTATGCTATAAAGTAGCATGAGTACATGTAGTGAGACTACGAACAAGAAAGAAAGAGTACTCACCTCAGCGTGAAGGAAACGAAACGCTGAGGTGTTCCTGCATAAGGCGGGGGACTTTTAAGGTACTTCGTGTCGTGCAATGTGAAGGGAAATCGAGGGCTCCAGTGGAGTCGAATGTACTCGAAACAGCCAATAAAAGGCATAACAGTCCTTGCTAAGGAGCGAAGAGAAAGAGAAAGGATAAACTAAAAACTCTTCGATGATCTACGGCCCATGGTCCGTGCGGCACCACTTTAGGGCTGGTCAATACACGATCTCCAACACTCCCGTCGGGTCAGAGACAGGTAAACAAGTACAGGCAGACCCCCCGGCCTAACCAGTTCACTGTGCCCCAACCACTGCACAGTGCTCCATCTGAGGCATCATCGTAGGTACAGTCCCTCAGTCCGGATGCGAGAATGTATGTAGGTGAGACGAGGAGAAAAATGAACGAGGAGGCGCAGTGACGGCGTGACCGTAACAAAATCAGCCTTCTGACTTGTTCTTTTGGAATACCTGCCCTCCCTCCCATTACTATGCCCTTGAGATATGATAATTAGTTTGATTTGTTTCAATCTTTCCCTGTGTGCCAGTGTTCCCATGGGCTGTGTGTGTATTTGTGAAACGCAAACAAACCCGGGCCCGCACCTAACATCCATCCATCAGGAAACACCTCTCACCTAATTAGAAAACCAGTGCCTAGGTAGCCCGTGTAGGAGCTGTAGACAAGTTTAGAGCTAGTTAGATCAGGGGGTGTGCTACCAAGTACTCTGTAGATAGGTAGGGGGCTATCAAGTATGCAATAGCTTATTAGGGGTGCTACCAAGTGCTCTATAGTGAGTCTCATGGGGGAGGGCAAAGTGAGGGGGCCAGGAGCGGATGAGCCAAGGGGAAATGAGGAGATGGGAAGTGACAGGTGATGGGGGTATCAGTGTGCAATGGCTGTGTCGGCAGGGAGGCGCAGGGACAGTAGCAGCGCGGAGGCATCAAGGGAGCATTGGGGTGGCATTGGGGTGGGCAGCGGGATGCTGCACTCAAGGGGGATAGTTTGCGGAGATGCGCGCTCAGACACACGAAACGGCAGTGTCAGCAGCAAGGTGCGGGGACAGAAGTGGAGAGGGAGGGGCCAGGGGGGCAAGTGGGACGGGACGCTCTTGAGCTTGGTGGCTTCATTGAAATGAAATGAATGGGAGCAGAGGGCGGCAGGTAGCGGGACGCTGTACTTGAGGGACTCAGAGGAGACACGCATTAGTGCCAGTCGTTGGCATCACGGGCTCAGGCAATCACAAAAGCAACGCCATGGCAGCCGTGATGCCATCGACCATCAACGCGGTGGATGCAGGTGCGGACTCGGAGGATGAAAGGGAGGGAATGGAAATCAAAGAAAATAAAGAATAGTCAGTGTGAGACATCAAAAAAAAAACCAGGACGCACCAGCATGGTCCATGGTTACTGTGACCCAGCAGTGGTGGTGGCGAGAGGGCGGTACTGCGAGCAATGCTAAGACGTGGCAGCGACAGGCAAGGACAAGCAGGAGGTGATGCCAAAGGGCTGGCAGCGGCGGCAACAGAGAGGTGGGCATGGCAACAGAGAGCAGGTGTCGCGACAGAAAGGAGTGGGAGAGGGAACTTGGAAACGATACCACGCGGGAGGGTGACATGGTTGCCAGGGGTCTTACTGCAGTCAACTCAATGGTCGCGGCTACTGTACTGTATTGTGAAGTCAATTCAGGCGACTGAGGTGAGGACGGGACAAACGTGCCATGGCCATCCCTTGTTTGGAATGACCCGTTATTTGCATTGATTTATACTTATTTGTTTGTTTGTCCGTTGGTTGATTTCTCTTTCACTTCTCTCACCGCTCGCCCCCTCGTTGTCTCTTCCCTTGTACGTTCTCCCTTTTTCTTCCCTTGTATGTTTTCCGTTTTTCTCTCCTCAATTCTCACTCACTCCTCAATTTCTACTTTTCAGGAAGCTGGGTGAGTATGTACTGTATCTTTGCTTGCAGGAGCTGTCTTCTGGTGAGTCAGTATCATCTTGGCCCGGTTGATGTGTAATGACCCTATCACAGTGTCATTGACAAGGTCTACCCTCCCTTTTCACTGTTGCTTCGTCTCTGTCACCTTGTGCACTGTTGGTATGTTTCTCCCATGTACTTGCTGTCCCTATTGCTGACTGGATGCTGCTGCTGGCTTCTCTTTCACAGCTACCACCTGTCCTCTGTCGGAGTTGCTGACACCATTCTTCCTCTCCTTTGTCCCCAACTGGAGGTGAGTTTGGTGAATACTTGCTCATCACATCTTGCTCATGTTTGTTAGGGTTGCATCACATGGAGGTAGGTCTAGTGTGGCTGTGGACATTGAGGAGGCTGGTTAGAGTAGTTCTTGGTTGCCTGTAGTCTGTGTAGTAAATAATAGACCATTTTCTTTGTTTAATCTGCTTGGTATGGTGTGAAGTACAGTTACTACAAAGTTACTAACAGTCCTACACTGCAACTTGGCTCTACTACAGTGATCTACAGAAACTTAACAAGAACTACAGTGCTCTACATGAATGGAGCAGAGCTATATATTAGGGACTTGACGACAAGAGCTACCAGAGCTACAGTGTCTAGGTAGGCCTATCTAGGTACATGTATGATTCCTGATGTTGCAACCACAATGCCTCAAATCTCATCTGATCTACAGTGGACCATAGTTCGACTCTCACCAATGTTCAAGGTTGATGAGATCTCAATGTATACAGGTATATCTGTGCAGTCCATTTATCGTATACTCCAGCACTTCAAGATGCATCACAATATCCCAAATCCCATACCCCGACAACCAAGGCAACCGAAATATCACCTTCGGGACCTTGATGTTGAGGTATGCACCAGTGGTTCCAAATCAACAGAGATACAATGATTTCATTAGATTATACTTGGAACTGTTCAACGCACTCCTGATGTCTATCTCAAGGAACTACAAGAGACTATCTTTATGAGCTGTGGAGTAGAGGTATCTGCTTCAACACTGTGGAGAACTTTACGGCGTGCAGGGTTTACCATGAAAAAGGTAAGTTCTTTTTATTTACAAGTTCTTATCTTCTTATCAAATCAAGCTATTCAGATGACAAAGAAAGCCACTGAGCAATCAGCTGAGAAGCGGCTTGAATATGTTTTGAGAATCAGCAAATACAGCCCCTCCCAGCTTGTCTTTATTGATGAGAGCTCTGTAGACCATCGTACTTCATACCGTGGCCATGCATGGTCCATTCGAGGAACAAAGGCCCAACGCAAGGCCTTCTTTGTTTGCAGAAGAAGGTGTGTATTTCTGAATGTGTCCTGGCATACAGCAATGACTTATACTTATCTAGATTTTCGGTTCTACCAGCCATCTCACTTGCTGATGGTGTTCTTTACTGCAGCATTGTGGAGGGGTCATTTTGTACTGAAACTTTCAGCCAGTTTATAGAGTGACTCCTTGATAAAATGGAGCCATACCCAAGTCCAAATTCTGTTATTGTGATGGATAATTGTCGAATCCACAAACACCTGGATATTATCACAATGATCGAGGCTAGGTGTGTAACTCATTTGATTGTCTTTTCGCAGTGTGTCTAATTGATATTGTAGGGGCATGTGTTGTGAATACCTTCCACCCTATTCACCTGATCTAAACCCAATCGAGCTCGTGTTTTCTTGTATGAAGTACAATCTCAGAAGGGATGGTGATTACGTCTGGATGGCAATGACAGAGATGGAGGACAGGGACATTTACATCTGCCTTCTTCGGGCCTTGTATCAAATTGATGTAGGACACTTTTTTGGTTGGTATAGCTATTGTGGGTACATATAGTAGACTACACTATAAATACCAGCCCTGAGGTCAGTCCATTGATGCCTCCAATGTGCATAATTTGAGTGTGTGGCGGTATTGAGTTGGCCTGTGATGTTGCTTGGTCACGACTACGATCCATACTGCATCCTTTTTCTTCTGCCATGTCTTTTTTTTCCTGTTTGCACGTTTCGTCAGGTCACCCAGCTGTCTCTTCAAAATCAACTCGATGGGCAGAATAGTCGTGAGTTCATCTTAACTCCTCTATCGCCCTCGAAACGTGTTGTTCGTGCTCTCCGCTCACTGCATCCCCACAGAGCACACATGGCTCATGCATGGTGGCCTCAGACTATGAGAACGAGCCCCACTCTGCTCTATCCCATTCACCTGTCGACCTCGACCACAGTGACATGTCCCCCCTCTTTTCAGACCTGGCCCCCAAATCTCTCTTCCATTGTGCCAAAGTGAGCTCACTTGTCTTTCATTCCCGCTCTTTCAATCCACTGACTCCCTTCTCTTCTCAGTTCTATGGCTTGCTTTCATGGTTCTCATCGCGCTCGCGCTCCTGTTCAAGGGGTGGCACTTGTCCCTCAGACTCTACTTCCAATGAGAGTCCCGATATCCCCAATGCTACCACAATCACCACTGCCTCGACATCTGGTACATCCAATTCTCATTGCGCTACCATTCCTCCATCGATCCCTTCCATGTCATATCATCATCCCCCTCCACGCCCTCTTTCAGGAAACACAACTACAACTGGCGACACCATACCGCCGAAGAATATATGCTCATGCGCTTCTCGTGCTGCCCGACCATCTGGCCCTGCACAGCCGATTCTACATTAGATTGATGATGTTGGCATCGTCGTCAATGAATCATTAATCGCATATGATCCTCGCATGCTGCCTCTTGCAGTCCCTCTTTCTACATCCGGGTTGCACCAACCCAAACCAAAGAGAAGCGCCGTTCAAAGCCGCTCTTTGGCCTCCCAGCAGCGCCTTAGTCCCGCCTCACTACTCCCAAGAATGACGAACACCCATCCCTTCCACCTACCTCCCATGGCTCTCTCAACTGCCCATCAAAGCCATCAAAGATCGACAGCTGGTTCAAATTTGGTGCGTCCTTCCATTCTTTCTCAGCGTTTGATTCCGCTGCTCACCTGACACCTGACATATCTTGCAGGCTCTCCACCACCGGCTACAGCTTCATCTTTGCATCCATACACTGCCATACCACCACCGCGCTGACCTACCGCCCCCCCATTCCTGAGGATTGCGTCGATGTGACTCTGTGGCCACATTCCACTCCACCTCGCATCCATGCCTTGCGTGCAGAATCATCCAATTCTGAGCATGATGGTTGTTACTCGTCTCTACTTGGGCTCTTTTCAAGCGCCCAGAGGACGAAGCAAGCAGCGTGAATTCTCCCATCGCCAATCTCAATCTGGAAAGCCCATTGTTGGCGCGCCAATCATTAGGACACGCACAGCGTCGCGTGAGGGTCCAAATGCAGTCAAGGTTGCTACCGGAGCACGTCTCCTGAGCTTTGACTTTGACAATCTAGAAGTGAGGTGCAGTGCCAGCCATGCTGGGAATCGAGTGTCGAAAACTCAAGGAGCTCGAGGTGCGCGCTCTTTCTCACGTCGGCCCATTCCTTCTCTGAACTACGTTCTCCTCTTTGTTGATTTGAAAAATAAAAAAACGAAAAAACAGGTGTTACTTGCAATGCCCCCCACATCCGAACATCATACCCCTGTACGATTCATTTCTTCTTCCTGAGACCAAGGAACTCTACTTCATCTTCAAACCAATGGAAGGCCACCTATATCAGCTCATAAAGTCTCGTCACGGTCGCCATCCATTCACTGGTGGTCTTATCGCCTCCATATTTCATCAGATCGTTGAGGGTTTGCATCATGTTCATGCTTCAGGTTACTTTCATCGTGACATGAAGATACTCGTGACAACTACCAGACATCATTCATACCCCAACTTCTCACCCATCTCTTTCCCTCGATGCACCCCCAGAGCAAGACGTCAAGGTTCTGGTCAAGCTTGCCGATTTTGGCCTCGCGCGCGAGACTCGGGGTAAACCTCCATATACCAAGTATGTTTCGACCTGATGGTATCGTGCTCCCAAGGTCTTACTCAAGAGCAGAGACTACTTGAATCCCGTTGATATGTGGGCCCTGGGTACAATCATGGCTGAGTTCGTCAATCTGAGACCACTGTTCCCTAGGAAGAAGGAAGTTGATCAACTCTTCAAGGTAGTTGAAGTACTTGGTGACCCTTGTCAGAGTTATGGCTTTGATATATGAGGTAAACCGTTTGGCGGTGGAAGATGGGACGTCGGCGTGTGGATGGCTCAGGATAATTTTGGCTTCACATTTCAAAGGGTTAATTGGTGCCTATTCATGGCCTCACCTCATGCCAATGCCAATGGACAGTCTCAATCCTACGGTCACCATAGTTGCAGGCACACACATACGAATTCGCAAGATGCATGTCCCCGTACTCACACGTTCGCGCAGCCACGCCCACGCGCACCTCGCACACCCACACACGCATCCGCAACTGAGCCAGCACTGCGGGGCAGCAGCATCCCCGAATTCCCCGCCTCGTTCACTGCTCATGCACACCACCACGGGTGCCTTGGCCATCGCAGTCCACCACCGGCACTGCCGTGACGAACACCACGAACGGCACACCTGCCACAGCTAGTGGTGGCACAGGCAGCTGGGGTCGCATTGCGTGCACAGTTGATTGGGTATGCGGCGCGGGCGTGCACCCACCGTTTGCGTTTGAGAGTGCAGCGAGAAGCACGGCTAGTGCAAATGGTGACCGACGCGGAGGAAGTGGAGGAAATGGGAGCGTGAGTGGGAGCGACATTCGAGAACGGGAGCGTGATCGAGACCACGAGCGCTCCTGTAGACACGTTGCGCACCCTATGGCACCGCCGCAGGTGCTATCTCTTCTATGATATATAATGTTGTCTAAGTTGTACTCATCAAGCACCATATCACAGCAAATCCTGTTCCCCCCCCCCTTGTCCTGCAGCGCGACACAATCAGCACCAGGTGTGACATTCTCCCTCGTTGCCGTGGCAGATCCTGTCAAGACCAGCACTACTGCACGCACGCCGTCCATGTCCACATCCCCACCCTTGCCCTCACCCACATCCACATGTGCGTCCTACATGCTCGCCAGCGCCGGTGCTACCTGAGGGCATTAGGATATGAGCAGTGGCGGCAGGTTGATGTATAACTATGCCTTCAAGTTGTCTTTGCCAACATCCCAAATACATTGAATAACCTGTAACACGATGTATGGCCACCACTGGCATGGGACTGTTATTGTTACGGAATCAGGACACGTTATGGACCTTATGATTCCTTACTCACCCTTGATGACTCATGATCTTCTTGCTGACTGATGTGCGCCATTGTTCTCCCAAAACTGTCCACTGCTATTGTTCTCCTTTTCTTTGTTCTCTTGTTTTGGTCGCGTTCTATTGTTCTTAACTTACGCTTATTGTTCGTCCTTTTTAGTACAACAATTAGCGTACACTGTATAAGTAGGCCTCAGCTGGTAGCTTGTACCCCAGCTTCGGCTTTAACTTCAATCAACTGTCTAACCTCTCCTAGTCATTGCCAATCTCATCCGTATTTTCTTCTCTGCTCTTATCCTCTTATACGCCCTAGTAAGGCTGCGTCGAAGCTTGCTGGTTGTGCTACAACACCAGGAGACTCTGCGTGTCGTCACTTGGAGTGACCCAGAGTCAAGACCTTGGGAGAGGTCAGAAACGAACAGAACCCTTGTTGGGACCCGGCCCTAGTTGAGCCGTAACAAAAGCCGAAGCTCCTACAAAAGAAAGGCTGACAACCCTGGCCAACCTTTCTGAAGGCGACCAGATCAGGATTAAAGAACAACTAATTGAGGTCCTACTCCTGAAGAAACAAGTAGCGGAACTCCACCTACAAAACGCAGGACTAACAGAAGGTCCATATTGGTTTGAAGCACATCGACATTGGTGTCGAATCGCGGAGTTCCTAGAAGAACTGCTAGAAGTAGCAGAAACCGAGTTGCTCCAAACTGAGCAAGGAAACGTGCTGGTCATCTATCAGCAAAACAACACAATCACGTTCCACGCTCAACGCTGGAACGATACCGTGACAGGTCATTGAAGGTCGTTTGGGATAAAGACGCAGTCGAGTTTCGAACCAGGGTCATCCCACGAAAGGACGATGATCTAACAATTGAACGGAAAGGAAGAATCCGCTACCTAGAATCCAAGAGGAAAAGCCACCAACTCTTCCAGAAGCCAGACACTTATCGGTATTACGTGGAACAAAACGGAAGAAGAGTCAGAGTCCCGTGCGAATTCATCAACCATCAGTGGCACGAGATCTACTGGAGAGAAAGCAAATACTGGTCGGACCCAAACATGAAGTTTACCCAGTTCGACCACATACTAAACGAACTAGAAATGCCGGCATCATTGGTACCTTCAGAAGAAGAGAATGACAGCGACAAGGAGAGCAACAGTGACTCTCAAGAAATGTCTCAACCCCCAGTGGTACCAGACTCATCATCCGAAGAAGCCCCCATCAGAAGCTCTCCACCGACACAACAAGATGCGGAACCACAGATAATCACTCCTCTCACTCCCATAGACCATGCTATGAGCACCCTCACCCTCACGTCACCACCAGTTCACCTCAGATCAGGAACCATGACACAGCCAGCCCAAACCCAGACCGGTGGACCAAGTGGGTCAGGCGGTGGCGGTGGTGGCGGTGGTGGTGGTGGTGGTGGTGGTGGCGGCGGTGGTGGCGGTGGTGGTGTGGCGGCAGCAGGACAAGCCCCACCAGTAAACCCCCCGCGAAATGGCCTTAAAGGCGTCGCCCCTACCATCTTTAGAGGAGACAGAGAACTCTATGACGTGTTCCAACAAGAATGGAGGATGTATCGCGCGATAAACAGAAATCACGACGATATGACCATCCCCTACAACCGAGTCTTGACCAAGCTAGGTCTGATAAAAGGGCCAGACGTCTCTGCATGGGTGCAAGACTATCTGGATGACCTCGAACAAGAAGTGGTGCAACTTGGGGAAAACGACGAAGACCTCTGGACCAACTTCGAAAACGCGCTTGAAGCTGCCTTCAAAGATACCAACAAAGAAGACGAAGCCATTACTAAACTAGAACGCCTGGACATGAATAAAATCAAAGGAGGCCTGACATCTTACATTGGTGAGTTCAACCGGCTGAGAAAGAAGGCAGGATGGGATGCAGACAGCGAAGGCACGATGCGGCTCTTCAAGAGAGGTCTGGACCTTGGCCTCGTCAAAAGCATGTTGGGGCGCGTAGGAGCAAAACCGACCACCATGCGAGAATGGCAAGACCTGGCCATCTTGCACAATGACGCGTATATCCAATTACAACATGAAATAGCCCTGAGGAAAGAAGTGCCTGGTTGGGCTCAACGCCTTATGAACAAGAAAAAGACCCCCAAACCAGAAAAAGACCCTTGGGCCATGGATATCGACGCAACTCGCACTGAACCTAGCAACTGGGAGAAGAAACAGAAGCTACGCAAGGAAGGACGATGCTTCTTTTGTGAAGCGCAAGGCCACCTCTCCAAAGATTGCCCTAAAAAGAAAGGACAGAAACCAAGCCAACCCTCCCAGCCGCCCAAGGCCAGAAGAACCAAAGCAAAAGATGATGACGAGACCACCCAGGTAGACGAAGAAGAAACACCAGTGGCCATGTTGCGCGCGCTCAGAACCAAATGTGGAAAGGGGGCCTTTGACGAAGCTCTGGAGGGGATGGTAGATGAAGAGGATTTTTGAATGGCTCGGCCCACGCAACCCGGGTACGAGCCCGCCTTACTCAAATATGTCGTATCTCGAGAACAAATACACTGGACGTCCCCCTATTGTTCACGAGCGCGACAAAAGCGGTTGCAGAAAAAGCGCTATTGGACAGTGGCGCTACAGAAAACTTTATGGACCCACGAATGGTGGAGAAGTTAGGAATAGGAGCTCTCCCCCTCAAAGAACCAAGAACGGTCTATAATGTAGACGGAACTGAAAACCAAGATGGGAAGATCACAGAATACTGCCTCCTCAACGTACTAAAAGGAAGAAAAGAGGCTGCCCAAATGTTCTTCATCACTAACCTAGGGGAAGATCGACTAATCTTGGGTTACCCATGGCTCAGAGAATTCGACCCAAAGATTAACTGGAGACAAGGCACGATTGAAGGACCCCCGATCAAATTATCCACCACGGGAAAAAGCTGGAAACTGAAATGGGCAACAAAAAAACTAAAAGCATGCAAAACCAGCTTTAGCCAACAATGGGCACAAAAAGAGGGGTGCAACCAAACCACAGTCACAATCCCAGAGCGCTTCAAAAGACATGCCAAGGTCTTTTCAGAAGAAGCAGCGAAACGTTTCCCTCCGCCACGACCAGAAGACCATGTTATCACGTTGCTACCAAGTGCCCCGAAAACCATCAATTGCAAAACGTACAAACTAACGACCGAAGAAACGGAATCAATGAGAACCTTCCTCAAGGAACAACAAGACAAGGGATACATGGCACAATCCAACTCACCATGGTCGAGCCCATTCTTCTACATCAAGAAACAAGATGGAAGACTTAGGCCAGTCTACGACTACCGGGTTGTCAACGAACACACTGTAAAAGATGTGTACCCCTTACCACGCATCGACACGATCCTTGACCAGATGGGAGACGCTAAACTTATGTCAAAATTTGACATACAAGATGGGTACTACAATATTCGAATCCACCCCGATAGCCAATGGATCACCGCGGTCAAGACCGACGAAGGCCTTTTTGAAGCCAAAGTCATGCCCTTTGGTCTGTGTAACGCACCGGCCACCTTTCAAAGGATGATGGATCGGATCTTCACCCCGCTAAAGCGAAAGTACCCAAGATGGGTGCATTGGTACATGGACGACTTCATCATTGTCACGCCGGACGACCCTGCCCTTCACGACCAAATCACAGACAAGTATTTGGAAATCATGGAAAGGGAATCACTCTTTTTAAAACCGGAAAAATGCCGATTTGCAGAAAAACAAGTCAAATTCCTAGGATATGTCATCGACCAAGGGACCATCTGCATAGACCCCAGCAAAAAGCACGGACTGGACTCATGGCCACGCCAGTTGAAGTCGGTTCGAGAAGTACGCAGCACACTAGGCGTCTTGGGATACCAAAGACAGTTCATCCCTGGTTTCGCGAACATTGCATGACCACTGACGAACCTACTCAAGAAGGGAGTCAAGTTCAAATGGGACGAAGATTGTACAAAAGCGGTAGACCAACTCATTCACCAAGTCACATCTGACCCAGTACTACAACGACCGAACTTGGACAAACCGCTCGTATTGGAAGTGGATGCATCGCAATACGCTAGTGGAGCGATCTTACACCAACCAGATGAGAATGAGAAGCTGCGACCAGTGGGGTATTACTCAAAGACTTTCAATGCGGCGGAACGAAACTACGATATTCACGACCGAGAGCTCCTCGCCATGATGAGAGGTTTAGACCATTGGCGGCACCTTCTATTGAGCTCGACGCACCCAATCACAGTAGTCAGCGATCACGCGAATCTCCAGTACTACCGCGAGGCCCATAAGATCAATCGACGAGTGGCAAGGTACATCCCAAAACTAGCAGAGTACAACATGAAGATTGTACATCGCCCGGGTAAAACAAACAAGGCGGACCCACTTTCATGACCACCAGGGTGCAACCAGGGAGAAAAAGACCATGATAACGTCCTGGTCCTGCCTCCAGAACTCTTTCTACGTCTATTCACCGAAGAACAGTCCCTGGAACAGGAAGTGGAAAAAGCGCAACAGGACAACCAAGAAGAATTACGACTATGGGAAAAAAAGGAAGGGGTGGAGAAAAGACAAGAATTCCGCAAAACCAGATGGTACCAGGGAAACAGACTGGCAGTTCCTGGTGGTCCGGGCGTCCATCAAAGCATCCTCCAAATGTATCACGACCACAAAACAGCGGGACACCCAGGGATCCTAAGAACGTAGTCGTCGATTGCCAAGGACTACTGGTGGCCTAACATGCGAACCTTTGTAACAAATTATGTGCGCGGATGCGTCACTTGCCAAAGTATGAAGAGCGGGACCACTAGACCGAAAGTCCCACTAGTACCCATTCCGCCAAAACAGAGCCACATCCCTTATGCCACTATCGCTCTAGACTTGATCACAGACCTGCCCACATCGCGGGGATATGACAGTATTCTCACTATTACAGATCATGACTGCAGCAAGGCGGCCTTCTTCATCCCGTGCAACAAGACCATTGATAGCGAGGGGATTGCAAAATGCTATGCAAGAGAGGTCTTCCCCCATTTCGGGCCCCCTAAAAGGGTCATATCCGATCGTGACCCCAGGTTTAACTCCAAATGGACTAGGGAGTTGTGCAAACAATTGGGAATTGATCAAAACATCAGTACGGCATATCACCCCCAGACCGATGGACAATCAGAACGCACAAATCAGTGGCTGGAACAATACCTCCGCGTATATGGGAACTTCCAGCAAAACAATTGGGTGGACTGGCTCCCGCTAGCACAATTTGTCCACAACTCGTGGATGAACGAAACAATGAAACAGACTCCGTTCGACCTGTTGTATGGACACAACCCAGCAGTATGGCATTCAGGGAAGGAAGGGACGGTACCAGACATCGAACAGCGCAAAAGTTATCTGATCGAAAAACGTAACCAAGCCAGACAATCAATCCAGAGAGCGCAAGATTTCCTCCAAAAAAGGAACGTTAAGAAACGGGGACGCCAAGAGTACAAACCATTCGAAAAAGGGGACCAAGTTTGGCTAGATGGGAAAAACTTGAAGACATCACACCCCTTTGCTAAACTGGCGCCGAAACGTTATGGACCCTTCACGGTGACTCAGGTGATTAACCCGGTGGTTTTCAGGTTAAAACTCCCGGACCAATGGCAGAAGAAATGCATCCACCCCGTTTTTCACGCGTCACTCCTCTCACCCTATAGGGAAACGGAAGAATACGGCACCCCCTTTACGAAACCACCCTCAGACGTAATAGAAGGGGAAGAAGAATATGAAGTGGAACAAGTTCTAGACTCGAAGCGCGTAGGGCGCAATAAAGAACAATTGAAGTACTTCCTGAAGTGGAAGGGCTATCCCCACGCTCACAACACATGGGAACCAGCTGACAATGTACACGCTGACGACTTAGTAACAAAGTTCCACAAGGAGAATCCCACGAAAACGCGAAAAGGTATAATAAGGAGGTCTACAATCGCAAAAAGACAATGCAACTTCGCTCCCTCCTCCGTGGAACCCCATTTACCTCGCACCTCTTCCACGAATTCATCCCTGGACAGCGCATCCACATCACCCATAGACACCACTGTGAACATAAGTTCTTCTGCCGCGAAGCCCTCTGTCCCTACCACCGATAAGCGTTTTATGAACGTCTTTCCCACCTTGCTACCATTTTCTTGGGATGAACTCCGAGAAGCTCACCTCACCCTCCGCCTTGACCAAGCTTACGAAGCTGATCGAGTGCTCGCCGATTTCTACGATCCCACGAAAGAAAACCGCCAGCCTGGACCATCAGGAAAACCCTACATGGTAAATTTTACTAATTTAGTACTAAATTTTGCCAATGAATCTCATTCATGCTTCAAATAGCTTCAAAAGCATAAATTAACATATGAATCAGATGAACAGAAATATCCATAACTGAATGAGCAGCGCCCAGGCCAATGGTTAATTTGGTATTATTCCACTAAATAGTCTAAATTAACTACAATTTTTGTCAAAATAACAGCTACATATTCACATTTATTCACATTTATTTCCATTCAATCCATTGTAGTCACACATAATTAGGAAGTTGGAAAGTATATATTGCAAAGTACACAACAACATCACTACAAACAACTATGTAATCTGCTAACATGCATCCTTGCTCAACTACATCCACAATCCCAGGAACAATCCAACACAGGGAAGCACGGGAGGCGTGGGAAGCGTGGGAGGCGTGGGAGGCGTGGGAGGCGCAACGGGCATGGGAAGCGGAGGAGGTGCAACGGGCACGGGAAGCGGAGGAGGTGCAGAGGCAGTGGTGCAGGAAGCGGAAGTGGCATAGGAGGTGGTGGTACAGGCGGCGAAGGCAGAGGAGGCGGAAAGAAGGAGGCCCAAAAAAAATTAGTCAGGATGCGTTGGGGCGGGGCAGACAACGCGACAACGTACCGGGGAGAGGTGCAGAAAGGCGTCGGCGCAGACAGCGTGACACTGTAGCCAGCCCCGCGGTGCCAGTGAGAAGCAGAGGTTGTTTGAGGGAGGCATGGGGGGCAAAAGGGGCGTGGGACCCAAAAGGTGCGGAGGTGGCGGCGGAGGAGACGGAAGTTGACAAGCAGAGGGGGCAGTGGTGAAGGAGGCGGCGGAGGAAGCGGAAGAATAATCAGGACAAATTAAGGCAGGACAAGTGTCATGACGACGTACCGGGGGGGAGATGCAAAAGGCATCAGTGCTGGCAGCGTGGACCACCCTGCAGTGCCAGTGGGTGGGAGCAGGGAATGTTGGAGATGGTCCAGGAAGGAGCGAAGGAGGCAGAGGAGGACATGGCGGAGGCAGAAGCGCCAAG
>QLPA01001136.1:0-16073 GCA_003313945.1 Lactifluus pinguis
TATTGAACCTAAAGGTCATCGTCGATACCTAGTCAAATAAGGTGGTGGGAAAAGCACCTGAATGCGGTCTATGCCCCCTTGAAAGTTTATCTTAATGGCACGAATGCGCTGGCCAGCCAAAGCCGAGTCATCCCAAGACTGGCCGCCTTGCCCTCCAGCAGGAGTCGATTCGGCAAGGAGGGAATCTTGACTGCCCATTACCTGGTCCCAAATGGCGTGATGAATGGGCTCAAGAGGGTGTGTCCGTGATGAGGCGAGTTTGCCGTCAGAACGTGCAACCATGGAGGCTGATGCTGATTGGGCGAAATAGATTGGAATAGGAAGTACCGTATGTCCACAAGGGATCGAGAGGCAAGAGGGGAAAAGAGGAGGAAAGAAAGGTGAGCGGCGGCAAGGGAAGAAGGACGCGGTAGGAGCCCGTTTTAAGACGAGATTGAAACAAACGAAATAGCGGTCGAGGTAGAATCAGACGAGAGTTGAAGAGAGAAAAGTAAGAGAGACTTGAGGCAGACGAGATTTCGAGAACAAGTAGTGAGCGGCGTAGTTTCGCTGGCTCTTCTGTACATTCCGAGACTTTATTTAAACTACATCAGAGCCGGTAGTCTAAAACAGAAATGCATCAACAGCGAAAAACCAAGTAAGGTAGAGAACTGAACGGGGGCGAAGAGAATGGTCGAGAATGTAAGTATAAGTCGTCGTGGGAGTGACAGGAAAGGGGGAGAGCCATCGTAAAAACAAGGGGAAGCCAAAGACGAGAAAGTAAGCACGAGAGACGAGAATTGCCAGACTGGGCGAAGAATGAAAGGCACGAGGCGTACTAGTACGAAAACGGGAGACACAGAAGCACGAGACAGCTCGGCGTAGTCGCATCGTGGTCGGGGCGTAGTCTCATCTTGGCAAAGGCGTAGTTGCATCGTGGACGAGGGCGATCATCAATAAGACGGAGTCGGGGAATCTCAGAAATCAGACAGAACTTGGCGAGGACAAGGAGATCGAAGAGATCGCAAGAACGAGCGAGAAATGCGTACAAGTACAAGCTTCAAGGCCAGCCCCATGGCTAGCCCGACCTCGGTTTCTTTGGCTTCGGACCTCCGGCATCGATGGCATCTCGATCAAAGAAGTAGTGGATAACTTTTTTATCCAGGGACGCTTCTGGCCTCAACGCTGGGTGACGATGGAACGGTTGGAATAAAGTCTTGTAATGGGCAGATCGGTCGTCTTTCTAGTAAACACAAGATTCAGTTAGGCGCAACCTTCAATCTTGACAACATACCGTAGATCTAGCTATAAAACTGATGGAATATTCTAACTCCGGGACCAGCCACAGATAGCCGGTGTTGGTTCCCCATACGAGCTTCGGAGGCACGGTAACGTCCTTTTTCGTACCATCTTGTTGGAGAACCTCCACTTTGCCCGAGGTACCCAAAACTTTCGTTTTGAGTTCACCAAGACAAACATCCAGAATCAAATCTAACTTCATCACAGAAACTTCAATAAAAAGGTTTGACTAGGGTAATCCTAGCCATTCTGGGGTTATCACACAATTTTATTTTGACAATTTATCACAATCCCTTGCCATCCCTTGCCATCCCTTGCCATCCCTTGTGATAATAAAATGTAGATAACCATGATAAGATTATTTGGACTAGGTATTGTTGATAACAACTTGAGATAACAATCCCTGATAACGATAAGATTGTGTTGACCTGGCAATACTGTAACTTGGGATCTCAAGGTATTGTCGTATCTAACTTTTTATAACTAGATCTTACTATGATAAGATTATCACATCAAGGCATTGTTATCAGTAACTTGGGATGGCAATGGCTTGTACAGTTGTGTAGCTAATCTTATCTTACAAGGGATCACTACTAGTCATTTTCGTCAGGATAGCTCCTTTACAGTCATGTCTCACACAGGTAATTTTTTTTAACTCATATTTTGGCTTAATAATTCCGAGTTCTCCTTAAGAGAACGAGGTTTTTATGCCGATTTTCAAAGGGTGAAATTGTGCCCCCCCCATGGGAACTGTCAGCGATTTCATTGTGGCTGTTCCCGGTCATTCATGTGCACATTTGTGTGTTTGTGCATTGATGAGAAATTGTGGCTGCGTATTTGTGGTCGTTCCCGCGTATTTTCACACGTTCTGACGCAAAGAGTGTGCTTGAGTTCTTGAGTGTGGGAATGTCAGCAATTTCGTTGCGGACATTGCCAATGTTCTTTCGCGTGAGTGGGTTTGCTGACATTCTCGCGTGGGAGTGTCAGCAATTTTGTTGTGGCTGTTCCCGCGTATTTTCACATGTTCTGACACAAAGAGTGTGCTTGAGTTCTTGAGTGTGGGAATGTCAGTGATTTCGTTGCGGACATTGCCAATGTTCTTTCTTTTACTGAGGCAAGCTCAGCGGGTGAAAGAACACTGGCTGCCAACAGGTGTACACAGCGAGTAATTATAC
This sequence comes from Lactifluus pinguis, assembly GCA_003313945.1. Lineage (NCBI taxonomy): Eukaryota > Fungi > Basidiomycota > Agaricomycetes > Russulales > Russulaceae > Lactifluus > Lactifluus pinguis. The sequence goes on from QLPA01001136.1 coordinate 2,454, forward strand.
TATCCCCAATAGGGGTCGACTACAGTACCGGTCCGAGAATGCAATACATAACACAATTGCCAATATCCCAACAGGGAAGGCAGGGCAAGAAAGAACAAGAAAAGGAATCTGAAATCTACAAATTTACGATTTAATGTCTTTGTTCAAACTCCTAAACGTCGGGGATGAAACCCCAACACTCCCCCTCAACCCACGTTACAAAGTCCCATCGAGCGCACATGGCGCTGGTGCAATTCCCGGACTAAACCCTTGGTCAGCACGTCTGCGACCTGGTCAGTAGTCGGAGTATAATCCAGATCGATTTCGGAATCGATGAGGAGTTGGCGGAGAAAGTGGTAGCGAACTGAAATGTGCTTGGTGCGATCGTGAAACTCGGGGTTACATGCGACGGACATAGCAGATTGGTTGTCGACATGAATCACTGTAGGTGAAGAAGTGTCAACATTCAACTTGGCCAGAAGTCGACGCAGCCAAACAGCTTCTTTTGCAGCGTGAGCGGTTGCAATATACTCAGCCTCGGTGGTCGAGAGAGCGATGGCTGCTTGCTTTTTGGATGACCAGCTAATAGCAGCTCTGGCAAGTAAGAAAACGAAGCCAGAAGTAGACTTGCGATCATTGACATCGCCAGCCCAGTCCGCATCAGCATAGCTGTGAAGAGTGAGACTGTTAGAGGAGCCGCGTTGAAAAACTAGCTGAAGATCACTGGTCCCGTGCAAATAACGAAAAGTGCATTGGAGAGCGTTAACATGGGGCTCACAAGGCGTCGCGGAGTGTCAGCCGAGAGCTGCCACAGTAAACGCGAGATTGGGACGTGTGCTGAGGGTAGGATACATGAGCGCGCCAACAGCACTCTGGTATGCCTTGAGATCACTTTCAGCGGAAGGAGCCTTGAGAAGGTGTTCGTTGACAAGAGAAGGAGTGGGTATTGATCGAGAAGAAGAGTGGCCAAAACGTTTGAGCACGTCCTTAATGTGCTTCGACTGGGTGAGAGAAATCGTGCCTGCAACACGATCGCGAATAACGTGCATGCCGAGGATCCAGCTGATATCGCCGAGATCCGTCATTTCGTAGCTCCCCCTGAACGCAGCCTTATCTCGCTCGATAATCGAGAGGTCCTTGCACGCCATGGTAATATCATCGTCAGGGACATCAAAACCGGGGGGCGGCTCCATGAATATTTCTTCGCGCAGCGTGCCATTAAGGTACGCAGGCTTCACATCCATCTGGTGAACTTCGAGATCGAGCTCAGCGGCAATAGCAAGGATGACTCGCAGAGAGGTCAACTTGGCTACGGGAGTGAAAGTCTCATCGTAGTCAATGCCTTCAATCTGTGAGAAACCCTGCGCGACGACACGCGCCTTGTACTTTTGCACCAAGCCGTCGGGTCTGCGTTTAATGCGGAAGACCCACCTGCTGCCCACAACCTTTCGGCCACGAGGGCACGGTACGATCTTGTAAACGTGCATATGCTCGAAGGAATGCCTTTCAGCGTCGCAAGCCATTTCCCAGTCAGCTGCATCAGCACGTGCCATGGCCTCAGCATAGGTTTTCAGGTCGCTAGAGGGGTCGGCGTGTGCTACGCCAGCACGGTCGAGAGGCTTCCGTGGGCTGTAAGAAGTGACATCGTAACGAGTATCGTCATCGCGAATGGGCGTGCGTGGGTTACGCTTCGGGCGTGGAGACGGATGTTGAATTTGTGAAGAGACTTCTTCATTGGTAGCAGCAATCTCGGTGGCATCGTCTTCAATTAATAAATGTTCGTGTTGGTTCCCCCCTTCATCGAAGATAATGTCACGCGAGAGTCGTTCCTTGTGCGTGGGACAATGAAAGACTTTGAAAGCCTTGTGGTCGCTAGCTAAACCGAGAAAAGTGCATTTGAGCATGTGAGAGGATAACTTAGATTGTTTATCTTCGTGGATGTGGACATAAGCATCGCAGCCAAAAACGCGCAAGCGGGACATGTCAGGTTTAGTCCCGCTCCACGCTTCGTAAGGCGTGGTGTTCCGAAGAGAAGTGTGAGGTGTTGAGTTGTGAATAATAGCGGCATACTTGAGGGCATCGAACCAAAAATGATTCGGGAGTTGGGAATCAGCCAGCATAGAACATCACGAAAAATATTTAACTATGATATTCCTAAATCATGCAAGTTCATATCTATCTAACAAGGTGACCTTGCCCTTAGAGTGAAATCATGACCTTAATTAGTTACAGGCAATATCCTAACTACCTAGCCAGATTGACTTTATCTATCATATCTACCAAAATAATAATGAACTTGGCAATCTGGTAATATCAGAGTAATCTTACAATATTTAGATGTCCTTAGGTACCTTGCTATATCATAGGTATCATAGGTACCTTGCTATATCATGGTGACCTGGCATGACCTATCTAGATAAGGTAATAAATAAATAATAAATAAATACTATCCATAGTAATGACTAATTATTTTTTATCTTAATTGCTAATTAACTTCTAATATACACCGCATATAAGTCCTTATTTAACTTATTTTATTATGATAAGTGATATTTAAGACCTCTTATACCATTTTTACTTAAGTTATCCAAGTAACAGTTAGCTGAAATATATTTTTTATTGAAAAGTGGCCATCTCAAGGATTGAACCAAAGACCTCTTAAACAAAATACTGTTAACCACTAAGCCATCTGATCTTGTCTACATAAACCCTGAATCTTCTATTTTAACACTAAGTTATTGTAGTATTAGATACTTAAGCTTATCTTACTTAAGCTTATATATCTAAGAATGATGTAAAGTTTCAGTTTAACATACTAGAAGCACCATGATATTAGGAATCTTGCATGATACCAAAGGTACCTAGCTAGGTACCTAAATGGCCTTGGTCACCTTATGAAACTACAGTGCTCAAGCTTACCTTAACTGACCATATGCATATAGGGGTAATATAAGGGCCAGTACAGCAACCATATTTGGTCGTTCAATATTAGGCACAACAACTAGGCACCGTTACCATTTTTTCTCTGACAAACTCCGCAGCTTAGTCATGTGCACTTAGCTTTTTATATTTTCATATTGAGAAATCCATTGGTTAACTACTATCTGTAGCCCCTTCCCGGCCCCCCCTTCCGGTCAGTCACAGTAGGTCACACGGCAAATTTCAGACTCATTAGTGGGCAAGCGTGACAAATGCGTGACAAATGCACTGATTTTCATTTTACTGCACACCATGATTTCTTTCAAAAAAATGCACAAAATATATTCAGATATGGTACTAGATACTGTAGGCTAAGTTTTGTGGTGGTTGAGTGAGAATTGAGCGAGAAAATTGGAGCAACCAGAAGGGGGGGGGTGACCGGGATCCGAGGTGATCGGGGTTACCAACCCTGTACCCCCCAAAACGTACAAAATTAAATTAAAAAAATAAAAGAAAGAAAAAAGGTTAGGAGTATATGACTAAGCTGCAGAGTTTGTCGGAGAAAAAATGGTAACTGTGCCTAGTTGTTGTGCCTAATATTGAACGACCAAATATGGTTGCTGTACTGACCCTAAAGTTCCAGTTTAGCCTGCTAGAGTATTATGATATTGGCCAATCTCCCATAATATACCTAGATACCTATGATATCTAGCTAGGTATCTAAATGACCTTGGTCACCTTGCAAGATTATACTAGATCTTACAAGGTATTAACATGATCAGTTGATTACCTTAATAGGCAACTCTGATCTTAATTGGCCCCTATTATGATATTATTATGGCCATAACCACCTTGCATACACTTATTGATAATTATTTTCTTCTAAGATACTACATTATCATAATGTTATCTAGCATAAGATCTTATGATTATAAATCTACCTTGCATGATCTTTTTAGATATCTAGCTAGAAAGTTATGATCACATTATATCAACTCTGATTATTAAGGTCATAGATGTACCTACAAAGGGAAGTGATTGATCAGATCAAATCAGACAAGATAGATGAGATCATCATATATCTAGCAATGTCATAGATCAATATTTTTGGTGATGAATGGGCCATGTCGAGCAACGTACAGTTCATACACTTGGCTACACCATTGTGTTGAGGCGTGTCAGGCGTGGTGATCTCTTGACGTATGCCTGTCTCCTCGTAGTACCGCTTGGAAGCGTTGCCGGTATACTCACCTCCACCATCGGAACGTAGGACTTTGACGCGTTTGCTGGTCTGTGATTCTTCCTGAATGACGAATGCCTTGAAATGGTCCAGAAGGTGTTTCTTCTGGCGCAAACCGACAACCCAGACACAACGCGACATGTCATCGATGAAAGTTGCAAAATATTCGTACCCCTTACGAGAAGCAGTGGGCATCTTGCCGCATATATCAGAAAAAACGCGAGCAAGAATGACGTTCGCACGTGTGTCGGTCATTTTGCTTATGTCGGTCCGCGTCTGCTTGCCTTTGAGGCACAGCTCGCAGATGTCATCACGGGCACCGTTGGGGAGAATTTCCATGTTGCAGACAAGACCCTTCGCAACCATGCTAAGTACAGCAGTGGCGCTAATATGGCCAAGGCGCCGATGCCATGTGTTGAGGTCAGCTGATGATCCCGATTTCTCTGTAAGGAGAGCAGCATCCCACGCATTTACCTCACTATCAGCCCCATCAGATAAAGCCATAAAGGTGCAAGAAGTCGATGAGGCCTGCATGTCTAAGACGTAAAGATTAGACATCAGATGGCCCTCACACAGAAGTGAATTGTCTTTGTGGAGTAGGCAGGACTTGTCAACTAAGGAAATATGGACACCTTGGCTGGTGAGATGGGAGGCAGAGAGGAGATTTCCATGTAGCTCAGGCACGTATAAAACGTCTTGCAAGACAGCTTTGGCGGTTTTGTTATTGGCACGCATGATGACTTCGATGCGGCTGACGCCACATGCCTGGATGGAGCTATCGTCGCCGAGATAAACGGTGATGGGGCGTGGGAGTGGGGAGAAATGGGAAAACCAGTCACAATGACAGGTCATGGTGCGAGAGGTGCCCAAATCGAGAACCCAAGACGTAAGAAGAAAAGAATGTGCTGAGGCAGAAGGGCCGGCACGGAAGAGGTGAACTGGAGAGGGAGAACGAAGATTGTTGTCAGAAGGAAGCGAATTATTGTTGGAAGCCACGACGAGTTTGGCAGTGGCAACGGCGGTGGGGTTCGACACATGCGGCATAGACGTCGTTGCAGCAGAGGCAGTCGACTTGTCCTGCTCAGCCTTGCGCTTGCGACAATTTGCAGTGTCGTGGCCATCGATGTTGCAATGATTACAATGCTGCTTCTTCTTCTTTTTCTTCTTCTTCTTTCCATTGCCTGTTTCCTTTTTCTTCTTACTAGCCTTCGCGTAAAACGCGGCCGCGGTATCACTGGATGCACGGATGCGTCCTCGTTCATCCGAGAGGATCCGGGACTTGACGTACTCGGGGTTCTGATCAACGGGGCTGAGGGAGTCCAACATGGTTTTGAGCGTTTCGAGTGAGGGTGGCAAAGCCATCATAATCGCATAAGCAATGTGAGCGTCGCCTAGCGGCGACCCGATTTCGGTGGCACCGTGGGCAGCCTCAATGATAGCATCAATTTGAGGGCCAAGGGGCTCGGAGTCAATCATGGGAGTGGAGAAGATTTTCCCCATGAGGGAGGAGAGCTTAGAGGCCCCTTTGCCTTCATAAGCGACGGCGAGCTTATCGAGACACTCCTTGGCTGATGTCGCAAACATGATCGTACGAGCTGGAGCGCCAGTAAGGGAGAAAGCGATGACGCCAAAAGCCTGCCGGTCCATGTGTTTCCATGCCACATGTCCATCCGGGTCCCGTTGATCACTAGGGCAGGGAGAGGTAATGACAAGGTCGATTTCAGATATGTAAAGGGCTGTCCAGATGTGGAAGTGCCAGACTGTGAAATTCGAGCCATCCTGCTCTAGCAGGGGAATGGAATAATGAGGTGTATGATCACTCGGGCTGGCTCTGGGACGAGGGGCGACAGACGGCGTGAGCTCGGGAAGAGGGTCATCAAAAGGGGTGGCGCGGCGGAAGAGTCGACGATTTGGGCGGACATCAATGTCAGAAGGAGTATGGAGAGCCGAAGGGGTCTGGCGACGAGGGGTAGAAGGAGCGTCACGGCCATCGTGGATAGAGGAAGGAATGAGGGCATCTGAAGCGCCTTCAGACGGATTGGGCTCAGAGGGAGAGGCTCGGCTGGCGGGCTGAGCAGCACGCCCTCTACGTGCACGGGATTGAGTTGCTGGAACCATCCTAAAATGAAGAAAGAGTCACTGGCCAGAGGCCAGGTCTCATAATCTTTTACTGAGGCAAGCTCAGCGGGTGAAAGAACACTAATAGAATTCAGAGGACTAATCTGAGGCAAGCTCAGCAGGTGAAAGAACGCTGGCTGCCAACAGGTGTACACAGCGAGTAATTATACTATCCCCAATAGGGGTCGACTACAGTACCAGTCCGAGAATGCAATACATAACACAATTGCCAATATCCCAACAGGGAAGGCAGGGCAAGAAAGAACAAGAAAAGGAATCTGAAATCTACAAATCTACGATTTAATGTCTTTGTTCAAACTCCTAAACGTCAGGGATGAAACCCCAACACTTTCGCGTGAGTGGGTTTGCTGACATTCTCATGTGGGAGTGTCAGCGATTTTGTTGTGGCTGTTCCCACGTATTTTCACACATTCTGACACAAAGAGTGTGCTTGAGTTCTTTGAGTGTGGGAATGTCAGCAATTTCTTTGCGGACATTGCCGATGTTCACCTGCAAGGCTCTTGTGTGAGAATGTCAGCGATATCATTGCGGCTGTTGCCAGTGTTGGCGTTCTTTTGCGTGAGAGATGGGTGGGTATTGTGTGGGGTGTCAGCAATTTCGTTGCAGCCATTTCTGTTTTTCTTTCACGTATGTGAATGAGTTTGCATCTGCTCTTGTATGGGAAAAATACTTGATGTTTTGAATTATTATGTCATGTTCACGTTTTGTAAATGCTTAATAATAAATATGCTCCTCACACCAGCGTAATATAGCAGAGTCCATTTTTTCTAAATTCTGGTTTGAAGCTTTTGAGAATAAATTCGTTTACAGTTGTTGTCATGGTACAATTTGCCATTATGTGTTTTAATGGAGGAATTCATGTGTGGTATATGTTGTGATGTCGCACATATTTGCCACCTAAAAAGAATAAAATTTCTGTTGTTTTCTTTATTATTATACTTTGTTCTTACAAGTTTTGTATGTTTTCTTTCCTGATGCAAGTATGTTCTGAAGTTTCTTGAAATCATGCACACAAACGTTCAATTCTTTCAAATACGACAACGCTGAATCAATGTACTAATACTAGTAGATATCCCATTCTTTAGTGGTCAACCTGAGATCTTACGATGCAAATCGCATGTTATGCCTCCTCGCAGAGCCTCCTCATGGACTTCCTTTTTTGGGCTGTCCTGGGTGGGGTCAGGGAATCAATACTAGTTCTTCGGCATTTGCTTGTGGACGATGTAGATGTCTCCTTTGACGCGTGATGAGATGATTGGCAAGAACGTGATTGTTTGGATTTTGATCTGGTTGGACTTGTTCCGATGGGTGTCCGAGACGAAAGCGAAGTTGTAGATGATGCGTATGAATGTGACCTACTTGAGATAGTTGTTGGTGGATGCGTGGGAGTTGGAGGGGTGGCATCCAAAGAAGGTTGTCGAGATATGGGTTCCACATGTGCTGTAGAGTGGGGCAAGGCAGTAGGAATCCTGGGTAGAGATGAATGATCCGTTGAGATAGCTGCTGTTAGTGGTGAGAGTGGACGCGGGACCATGGCAGTGGCTGAAGATGTAGAAGGTTGTGGTACCTTGTCCAGTGACGTCATGTGGGATGCTGGAGTGGCAGAGACAGGATGCGACGATGAAGAAGATAATGCAGACGTTCTCTTGCGACACTGTTCGAACAAGGTCGCAAGGGATTTGAAACGTGTATGGTATTTGCCAGATTTCATCTTTGGAAACATTTCGCTACAATTCGTCAGAATAATCGTGTGAATATCCATAAAGTAACTTACTTGTTCCACTCGTATAAAAGCACTTCCGACCATGGTTTCATGTCTTTCCTATTGATCATGTTGACGAGCGTGTAGAACATTGATTCCTTGTCAAGGTCGCCATCGTCTCCCCTCCAATCTTCAACGCCGCATAGAAACCACCGTGTCTAGTGTCGTTAATTATAGATGATTTAAATGTATATGATATTAAAGCGTACATGGAGTGTGGTGTAAACAATCGTCCTTGGAGTAACATTTGTAACAGTTATCTCATCCGATTTGCAACGTTTGTGTTTCTTAGAGCGGGCTTTTGAAGTCTTGGAAAAGGTGATGCCATGTCTGTAATATGATGGTTTAGTGATTTAAAGTGTGGAAATGAAATAGAAGAACGTACTAATTTGATGAGTTCGGAGCACAGTAATCCTTCTGTGAGGTCGTTGGGGTTGAATGTTTGACCACGGTACATGTAGAGTGCAAGTTGGTCTGATGCCAGCTTTAGAACGCCGGTCCTGATTTTCTTGATCGTTCTTTTTCTGACGAAACATTATTGAATGGTATCATGATCTGTCAGATGGCGGTATAAACTTATATTATGATCTCACTTACCCAGTTGGATCTGCTTTGAACTCATCGTAGTAGTCGATTGGACATAGTAGCTCGGATAGTACAGGGTGTTTCCACCCACGGTGCTCTCCCTTTGGAGAATTGTTTGGAATAAAGGGGGTTAGTTCTCCATTCGGTTGAAGGGATGCGACATAGCTCAGGCCTAATTCGCGAAGACTCTTTATGTCGTCGGATCATGCGATGCCGAGTGCTGCTGTCATCTAGTCCACCATAAGTAAATGTTTTGTGGTGTGCTGAAACATTAGAAGATATTACTTACCTGGGTGCAGAGTTTGCGGAGGAGATCGGGATCCTTCCTTAGTTTCTTCTGGTCGTCTTTGAAACTGGGTACAAAGGCTGGTATTAGGGAGTACACATATTGATAGTGTGACTCCTGAATGGCGTCGTCTTCGCTGAAATTATTGTTAATGTTGCACCATGTGGGTTAATATGAGAACGTGTTACTTACCTTTCTGTATCATCGCTTGTGGTGTCGTTTTCTTCATCGTCGTCAACGTCATCATCTTCGCCATCATCATTGTCATTGTCTTCGTCATCGTTGTCGTTGTCGTTGTCGTTGTCGTCTGCATCATCTTCGCCACCGTCATCGTCATCGTCATCAATGTCGACGTCGTCATCATCACTGTTGTCTTTGTTGTTGTCGTGGTCATCATCGGACAGTTCGCCTTCATTCAGACCGACTCGGAATACGTTCCGAAATTTCATGAACGTGTCCTCTGTGCGACCCAACCATTGGGCGGCCTTCTTATAGGAGCCGAGTTGTCCATCCTTGCTCCTACTAGAAACAACTCTGTCAGAATGCATGTGTAGAAAGCATATTTCTTAACTTACGTTTTGTTTCGCTGATTCTTGAAGTTGGGGTTACTGTGAGTCCTCAGCTCCGAGGCCAATGACATGTTAGAGCAAAAAGTAGGGTGGCTCTCAAAAAATGTAGAGTGGGACACAGGTTTGGAAGGTACTGGACATATTTTTAAGGATGTGAAGGTTGCCACACTCAGCCTCCTTTTGCTGTTCGCTTCAATTCCAGCCATTTTTGATGAGCATGCGTAGTTTTACCTCAATGATCCAGAGTTTGAGCGCATGACTGAGACTGTCAACTAAAATGGTATTATTAAAAGTGATGTTTTCCCTGTTTCTGTTCCACATGTTTGTTGGAGCGTGGAGGATCGATTAGCGATTGAGCATTCTCAATAACAATTCTGATCTGTGGGAAGCTTGTATGTCTTCTCTCATGGGTTTTACGTGTCAGGATTTATCAATGATCATTGATCTTTCCTCATTACGTTAAAGAAGCCTTTGAACGGGATATTGTTTTTTTTTACATTTCAGAAGGGGGGGAGGATGAATTGACATATGAAATATATTGTAGTTGAAGTGCAGCGATTTTATTGCACGGTGAGGGGAAATTCATGGATGATCCTTTGAATGATGCTAGATATTGATTGTGCGAAGTTAGGAATGAGGTCCGTTCGGCACACCTGAGTGGGTGGACTTCCTGCTCCACTGATGTGCTGTAGTTACTATCCCCATATGTGTTTTAAATTACTTCAAATATCGAAGGTTTCTAGGACCGATTGACATGTTCTGCACATGATCTTTCATGGTACAGCGGCCGTCAAACATTTGTGTTCTTGATTGTTCACCTCAGGCTTGGCGTTTCAAGATTCTAAATTTGTAATTCTTTGTGTGCGTCGCCTAGTGTTCATCCTGTTTTCACTTAATAATAGATTTTCTTTGTGTTTGTTTGCTGTTCAGAACACCGAGTGGTGACACTTTTGTCTGAGTGGAATGTGCAGATTTAAATTTTATCTCTTTTTTTTTTTTTTGGTTTTGGCGGGCAGAATGTTTAAAGATCCCATTGTCGGTCAAGCGGTATGCATCTTAGCCAATTGGAATGGAAGCTTTTGTTTTCTGTGCCCTTTTGTGATTGCTTCATTAATTCTCCTTTTCTTTCTTTGGTATAGTAGTGCGCCGTTTCCAATAGGAAGTTTCTGGCATGGATCAGATCATGTGAACGTGTTTGTGCCACGTTCCGATGCACCGGGATAGTGGTCACAATTAGTTGGTTTAATTTCTCATTCACGTTGGTTGTGTTGATTTTTTGTTTAGTTGGCCACATTATGTTGTAACGTAAATCTATTCATCTAGTCAAGAGTTTTTCCATCGTGTTGGAAAGTTAGTTGTCATATACATATTTTGAAAGTGTTTGGCTCCGCGTTAGATTGCAAGTGCAAAAGCATGTGTTTTCATTGCTTATCCTACTATGGTTTCTACCAAGAACATGGCCAAAAAAAACTAATGTGTTCGAAGTACGGTGGTTGAATCCCCAGTGTGATTATCACCGTGCCTGGTGGCCCCTGTCAATACATTGGTGCAGTCCCACTTATTAGATGTGTTGGATATATCAGCATGAATCAGTGGAAATAATTTGATCGTATCAGAAGCGTAATTGTTGACTTCTTATGGAAAATGTCGTGCCACATTGTTGTGAGAATGTCTGTATGGAACAACGTTATTATAATGCTCCAACGGATTAACAAAAATGGTTAGGAGATTGATAACTCCATGAACATGAGTTTGACGCTGTTTCGGACCCAGGGTGGCATTTCATTTCTAATGCGTTGAACATTCTAAAGACGAGACATCTAGATACATAATGAAATGGTCTTTTAGGGTGCATCAACAAGCATGTCATTTGATCGAATTTTCTTTTGATTGTTCACGCAGTCGTATCCTGCTTTTCACTTTATTGTTGTCATGTTAGGCATTTGGGCAGAAATTGTCTCGCATTGTGGTTCAATCTGCATTGGTTGAGCGTTGGTAATGGGCTGTGGTTGGTATTGAAATCTGTATTCACCTTTCTGAAATTGCCTTTGACAAATGCGAGTGACCTGAGTACTGTGAGCATCTTGCGCTGACCCCCTTTGATTGGAATTGCAACAAAAGACATTTGTGCTTCTACCATGTCCCCTATACGGAATGTCTGTGGTTCGGTTTCTTCGTAGCTGCAGAATGTTTGTTAGCGTGGGCACTCTGGCTGTGGTTGATATTAGTAGAGAATTTACATGTAACCGTTTTCATTATCTCGACATGCTGAATAATAGTAGACTTGGTTGTCTTCAGTGTGAATGTACTGATGATTGGTGTCTTGTTGGGCCATGTTGCGTAACGTACCGTTAGGGTCAACTTCTGGCAAGAATTGGATTGCCTGCATGCCTTTTGCCTCGTGTGTGGGTGTAAGATATCTGTTTGAGATACAAAGCTCATCTGATTCGGGATGTTTCTCAAGTGCACCCTCCTGGAAGTGACGGTCAAAATGAGAATGGATGAGTTGGATCGCTTCCAAAGCCCTCGTGAATGTTGGAGTTCCAAGGCCGACGAGTGTAATACCCTGCCATATAAATTTATACTTATGGGCAGGTATCCTATGTCATTGTGTTAGCGTCAATAATGTCTCAGCTGTATCATATCATATACTTTGGTTTTGTATTGATTGGTGGCAACTCCTTCGCATGGATGATGCCCCGTATCGAGAATATCAATTCTTCGACGTCGTCATTGTCTTTGTTTCGCTTCACAATTTGCCAAGATACTGGGTTTGAGAATTGTTGAATTTTGTTATTCTCCCAAAACATCAGGAAAACCCCATATTTTTCTTATGGTAATTATGGTGATTAATGGCACTTACTTTGCTTAATGGCCTTAATTACTGCCATCTGCTTAATAAAAGTTTCTGTTTTTTTTTGGTTAAGCACGTTAAGCACATAAAGCACATTAATCCACACTCAGCACAACTAAGAAGATTTTATCATGGCTAATAACAAAAACTAAGCAAACTTTAATCATGCTAAGTAAATAAATGGTTTAAGCAAACTAATGGAATTTTAAGAGGTTTTTAATTGCACTAAGCAAATAAAAATAATTTATGTAATTTAACTGCAGCCCAAAAAATATGCAAAGTCATGAAATTTTCTCCAAGTCGTTCCGGTGCAGCAACCACGTGCCACTATATATTTACTCTTGTTTACTCGGTGTTGATTTCGTTGCCTCATCGCTCGTGTCGTTCCTCTGTCCCTCTGTCAGTCGTTCACCGTCTTGTGCTACCACGCGTCTCAGCGTCCGCCTCCTCTTTGCCTGTTTTTTTCTTTTCTTTTTCTTTCTTTTGACCCGCTCCAACGCGTCACTGTGCCTCCGCCTCTGCCACACCTCGCCTCGCTTCCTGTGCCTTGCGCCTGGCCTCCACCACTGCTTTCGCCTCGCATCGGCGTTTCCCTCCTGCGTGATGGCCCACGCGTCATGCTGCCAGCGCCGACGGCTATGTTTTTGCCTCCGCATCGCGCTCTCTTGGAGTGCCCTGGGCTGCGGGGGTCCACGGCGTAACTGCTTGTACCTCCTTCCTGGTACATTATATACTGCCTGCCCGCCCCAACTCATCCTGACTATTTTTTTTCGCCTCCACCTCCACCTCTGCCTCCCCCTGTGCCGCCGCCTCCCCTGCCTGCACCACCCCTCCTGTGCCTCTTGCATACTTGCGTCTCCTTCGCCGTCGCCGTACCTCGTGTGCTTCCCTTGCCTCCTCCCTTCTCTCCCGCGCCGACTCCCGCGGCTTTTCCTGCGCTTCCCGCGCCCCGCGTCTCCCGTGCCTCCTTCTATCACGCTGCCTGCGCCAACGCGTTCTGCCCCTCTCCCCGGTATGTTGTCACGCTGTCTGCCCCGCCCCAACACGTCCTGACTTTTTTTTCGCCGCCTCCGCCACCTCCGCCTGGACCACCACCTCCTGCGCCTCCTGCGCTACCGCCTCCTGCGCTTCCCGTGCGCTTGCACCTCGCGCACCTTGCGCTTCTCACGCCTCCCGTACCTCTCGTGCAGCTTGCACCTCCCGCGCCTTCTCCTGCGCCTCCTCCCGTGCCTCCTCCGGCGCTTCCCGCCCCTTCTCTTGTGCCTCCTGTGTCTCCTCCTGCGCCTC
>QLPA01001137.1:0-21667 GCA_003313945.1 Lactifluus pinguis
TTGCAGTTCAAGTTTGAACCTGATCACAAAGGCAGTGGACATAAAATTGGTGTGCCTTTTTTTTTTTTTTTAAATTTGAACACATTACATCTTAGAATGTGGTCCCCTAGGGTATAGGATTGCAGTGGAGGGAAGGTGGTGCATAAGAATACTAAGGTAGCATTTTACTAGGAGGGTGACAAAAATTTTCAAAAATAGGTGTATGCATGAGGGATCTCTTCAGCTGATGTCTCCAAAACACAAAAACGATTGGGGCATTCTGGTATGATAATATGAGCCCTGTTAAGGTTCTAAGCAGAACCTTTGAGCAAAGTGCTCCTAATGCTAACTTTCGACTTATTGTTTAGGTAGTGAAGACTTTGTAAGCAGCAAAGTCAAACTCACTTTAGATGGTGAGGATCTCTCAGATACTTAGTTTCAACACAATGTTTTGACTGTCGTAAAACAGCTTAGATTGTAAAACAAAACTGAGACTTAAGGTCCCAGTAGTCACCTCAACACAACTTAGGCCCTGTTTGGCAACTGTGATTGTTTCAACAATCTTGAACAATCAACATTGATTGTTGTGTTTAATTGTTGTGGTGGCTGAGTATATGACTTTTGTGACAGGATTCTCAGACATGCCTGCTTACAACACTACAACAACTTTGTACAGCTTTCTAATCTTGCAGGAGCAGATGTGAATTAGCAAGTCATCACATGGCTGTCCATCAGCTGCTTGCAGCTGTATAGTGCTAAATAAGTCTAATCAAAAAAGCACTGTATGTACTATGATTGGTGAGGTAATGGGACATATGTAGGGAGGTAAGATTGATTGTGAGATTAATCAGATGTCCATCCACAACATGAGGCATTGACATAAGAGATAAATGAAAAAGTATAGAAGCAACAGTCTGGAGCACATGATGAGAAAGTGTATGAGTTGCCTGTAATCATAATAAGTCCCAACTGTACCATCTGAAAGTGTTTTACATGACATACCATTCATGCAGACCTAATGCTCAAACTCAGAGTTCCGAGTTCTCTTTTAAAGAACGAGGTTTTATCTTGATTTTCACAGGGGAAATTTGTGCCAACCATGGGAAAATTCATCGATATTGTTGCTGCATCTCAGCATCAAGTGCAGAGTTTGTTGGTACTTTATTTGACTTTATGATGATGTGCTTTCCTTATTTGTTCCTTAATTGAATATACATGTGCGTGTTGTGTTAAGATTGTGGGAATTTTCACCGCTATCATTGTGGCTGTTGCTGGTTTGTTGCATGTGTGTTGTGTGTGGGAAAATTCATTGCTATTGTTGCAGCAGTTACTGGTTTGTCGCATATGCGTGTGTGTAGTGGGAGTTGTGCCAGTGTGGGAGAATTCATCACTATCATTGTGGCAGTTGCCAGTTTGTCATTGCATGTGTGTTGTGTGTTGTGTGGGTGTGGGAAAATTGTTGCAGCAGTTTCTGGTTCATCGCATGTGCGTGCATAGTAGTAGGAATTGTGGGAAAATTCATTGATATCATTGTGGCAGTTGCCGGGTCATTACCAAGTGTCCTACACCTCTCCACCTGATGCATGATGTTTTCACCACATTATGTTGTTTAAATCTTATGTATTCACAAATACTACACTATTTATGTACATCCAAAAACTAACCCCACAGTGCTGTCTGAATGTCCAGCTCAGCTGTACACTAGAATGGGTGGTGGAGGGTGGAGTCAGCCGACCACTCACCCTCAGCATTGCTGGGCACCTCAATCTCCTCGAAATGGCCATCGGAACCAACATTTGAGCTGCTGCCAACATGTTCTCTGAGACCAGTGAAAGACTCAGAGGATGAGGTGCGGTGCTGCATGTGTGGCATGGGGATGGGCTTGGGACCATTGCTGAGATCATAACCTCATGGGGTTTCTGTTGTGGGGGCAGTGTTGGGGGTGATGCCTTGGTGCTAGAGAAGGGCAGTGCTGCCAGCGACAGTGGGGCCATATGTGCACCAGAGTGTGCCAAGAAGTTGTGTAGGACCAGAGATGGAATCACTGAGCGCAGGGGTCTGGGCAGCCCATTTGCTCGTCCCCTGTTGTTCTGGTCATCCATTAGCACCCACTTTCCACGATGCAAGCAGTTGCTTGCAGTGGCATGGGTGCTGGGGCCATCGTCCTCATCGCCATTGGGCCCCTATTTGTCATTGACCACCTGCGATCCACCATGCAAGCAGCAGCTCGCAGCAGTGGGGTGGGTGCTTGGATCGTCCTGTGCATCGTTGACGTCCTCTCTTCCTCATCATTGTCATCCCTGCCCATTTCATTGTGGTCCCTGTCCCTGTCCATTCTCCTGTTGTCACTGTCCCCTGGTCTGTCATCAAGCACCCATGATCCACCCTGCTTGCAGCTATGTGTGGCAGGTACTGTCTCTCGCTGATTTGTAGTTGCACATAGTGTTTTGAAGTCTGGTCCAGTCCAGTTTTTGGCCTAAAAACAGTGCAACTGCAACTGCAACTGGTCGCAACTGGCACCCAACTTAGAGGAACCACAACTGGACTGGGTACAACTGGTCCAGGTTGGTCTGGTTGCACCAAAAGACTGGTTTAGACCAATCTTAACCACTGTTTCTGTCTCAAAACTGAAATTTGTATTATATTAAATAAAACTAATTAAATGACACCTGCAAGCAAGTGCTCATAGCAGTGACAGGTTGTAAATACAACAAATAAAAATAAAAGACAAAAATGACTCTATCATCTCATGTTTGTAGTGAGAGTAGGGTTGTTGTGCTGGCCCTGTGTCTGTTGTCATTGTTGACCGCTGCGTTCATTGTCATTGTCGTTGTCGTCACTCACGTTTGCGGTTGGCGTCACTCATGGTCGTCATCCCTCATGTTTGCAGTGGTCATCCCTCACGTTTGTGGTCATCGTCCCTTGCATTCATCGCTGTCATTGTCATCATCATCATTGTCCCCTATGGCATTGTCCCCCATTTCATCCCCTACATTCGTCATCATCCCTCCACGCTCATTGTCATGTCCCAGTCGTTCCTCATTCATGGTCATGTCGTTGTTTGACATCACCCATTCCACCATCATGAGCACCTCCATCCCCCCTATGAGCAGTGGCTTGAGTGCAGGATGGTGGCGCTTTGTGACGTGGGGTAGGTGGAAGGTGGCGGCCGTGATTGTCATGGTCCAGGAATGGGCTGGCGGGGCTCGGGTGTGTCGTTTGGTTGTGAGCAATCAAAAGAACATAAATTAGTTTGTTAGATAGTAAAATGAAGAAAAAAAACTATGATAAAACATACCCTAGGGCCCAAATGACATTAGGTGGTTGTTTGGGCCACCCACTTGTTGTTTTTGGTGGAGACAGTGATGTTGGTGTTGGTGGTGTGTCATGGGAATCTATCTGGGAAGGCATTGCCACTTTGGTTTTCAGGAGCACAAATGTAACCACATGGTCCGCGCACTGCCACAGGGTTATATAAACACCCACCAGATGAACACTTTTATTGTTGTGGCCCCATTCCACTTCCTATAAACATATGAGTAGTATGATTATTACCTATATACTTATATTAGTTATTATTTTTATCTATATTCATGTAACTTTAATAGTATTTATGGTACCTTTTATATATAGTTCAAAGACCAGTTGCAACTGGTTGCAACCGGTCTTTGAACGGTTTTCATAAATTGTTAAAATGAGGCAACCAGCAACCAGACTGATCCAAAATGAGGGCAACCACAACTGGAAGTCCAGTCCCTTCCAGTTGGGTTGTGTTGGGTTGCCGGTCTTTTTGAGGTCCATAGGACTGGACCTGTAAACACTAGTTGCACGTGTTTCCACCCTACAAGCAGTTGCTCACAATGGTGGCTGGTGGATGGTTCTGTGGTCCTGTAAGTGGCCATTGTCGTCATCTGTGTGTTGTTTTGTTGTAGAAATGAAAAATATAAGTTAGTTGAATCAAATAAAAAGTGTAGAATATAATAATAAACTTACCAGGGGCCCAAATGATGTTATCATCATTTGGGCCCATATCTGCTGTTGGTTCTAGGGATAGGAGGATGGGAGGAGGCGGTGTCATCAACAGTGGTGGTGGTGATGAGCTGCTGTTGTTGATGCATCAGTAGGGTGGTAGTGAGCTAGCAGAAGGGATGCCAATGCCAGGGCACACACTGAGGATTGCCAGGCAGTGCTGAAACAAGTTGAGGAGGCGGCAATACACGATCTGGGGCCATGCACTGAGCAGCACCCTGAGCAGTGCTGGGTGCGCCCCATTCACCTGCAGCTGTGGACAATGGCATCGAAACAAGGTGAGGCGATGGGGATACAAGTGGTGTTGAAATGAGGGGGTGGTGAAACAACTTGAGGAGGTGGCAGCATACAATCTGAGGCCACGCACTGAGTGGCGCCGAGTGCACCCCATTCACCTGCAGCCGTTGACAATGGCATTGAAATGATAGGAGGCAAAAAGAGGGGAGGCAGCAGCGACCCAGGCGGCGGCGCATTGGCCACCACGATGTGGCATTGTCTTGCGGCACACCGTACTCTGATCTCTAACATGGAAAGGGTGTTAGTGGTTGGCAGTGAGTTAACAGAGGTGATGTGGGGGGGACGCACTGAGCAGCACTGAGTGGGGCACCGAGTGCACCCTGTTTGCCCTGTGCACACATGTCGTCACCTGCAGCTGTTGAATGAGCTGTGTCTTGTTCCCTGAGACAGGTAATCTATATTCCTGGCACTTTGACCTGAACTCCTCCAACTTGAGGCGAGCACTGCCAGTGAAAAAAAAAAGAGGGAGGTGTCAGAGCTGGTAGTGGTGATGGGCATGTGGCACTTACTAGTCCCTGGTGGCGGCGCCTGGGGATAGTGGTTAAAAGATTGGTGAGGGGCATGGTGAGTGCAGTGAGTGTAAGCAAGGACAGGGAACTGTGCTAAGGCCATGGCCACGGCGCTTGAGGTCTGTGTTTGGTGCTGTGGCATGGAGGAGTGGTGTTGGGTGGAGGTTCAAACTCATGGCAGCCTGAGCAAGAATAGGCACAGTGTGTTGCAACATCTGCAAAAAAAAAAAATTGTCCCACCCCTGTGGTGGTGTGAACAGTCAGTCAGGGCAGGGCAACTTGGGCTAGGGGTTCATGCGTTTGGAAAATGAACAACAAATAATTCACATGGTATATTGATTTGTAAGATGTTCCTTTTAAGGAAATGTTAGAGTGGGGGAGGGCTAGGATGCTTCACATTTGTAAGGGTCCCCATAAGGGTCATGAAATAATATAGCCCACACATTTACTCAATGTGTGGGGCTGCAGTAGATATAGAGCAGTAGATTACCTTGCTTGCAAGGTTTGTTGCGTGTAGAATTTGCATGTGATTGCAGGAACCATCAAAAAATCATATGATAAGTTTACCCAATTCAGCTGTTCCGAGCTTTCCTCCTTTGACTGTCCCATTCCCGTGCATGGCTCTGATGTGGTTGCATGGTGTCAACACAGCACTCTCGTGCTGCATCTGTTTCCAAACTTCAGTTTCCAGAACTCCTCATGACCGTGCTCTGACCTTTCCTCCTTTCACTGTTCCCACTTTCCTGCACAGTAAATTCCATTGACCGTCCTATACTTTTCAAATTGATAGTTTTCTTTTGTCTGTCCTATTCCTGTACTAATGTGTGTATGGAGTTACTGTTTTCCCCTTTAATGAACACCTGTGTGGCTCCAATTCTGTTGCACAGCGTTGACAGAACAATTGCCATCAACAAGACAATCTTACTATAAACATTGTATACAGAAAACATAATGAGAAACGAAATTACAAGTCAGTTACTGTTGCTGTCTGTGGTACCATTGAAACATGCACAGGTTTAAAGCATCACAATGTCTCTTGATTAAATTTCTCCAATCGTTTGTCTTTGAGCGTTAAGTCGGTATCCAATGGCTTTCCAAACAACTGGTTATTGAAATCTCATAAGAGGTGGATCATTGAGTGACCCATGCTTCTTGATAACGCAATGTAAATGTTAAACAATATGATAGCCCACCAGATGGAGGAGTTGCTGGATCAACCATAACAGGGCAAATTGTTTGTCCTTAAGAACAATAATGCATAAGCAGATATGATTGGGAATTGTGTACAAATATCCAGGCGCTCTTGAGGTTCTCCCATTGGACCGATCATTGGAATTTTCATCTTACATGTCATTGGTTCTACAGGAATCACTCCTTCCTTGAGACCATGTAATCGACTTGCTCTCATTCTTGTCAATTTCACCAACACACATTGCAGCATCTTCTGTAATTGAACAATTGAACACTGTGGAAATTCCAGCTCTTGTTCATCAAAGATGATGTCGACAATCTCTCCTCATGCTCCATTCGTCATGTCAAGATCTGTAGCAGGGTTGTTTGTAACCATCACTTTCAGTCCTTTTGCAAGCTCAACTATAACGTTAATGGATGGTCTTCTACAGTGTCTTGCGCCAGACATATGAAGAGTTGCTGTCTTGATTGTCTACACCACCTCCATGCGCACAACTTGTTCCACACGATTCAAACAGCATGCCAAGGTGTCATGAGAGATGTGTTCGACCACGGCTCTGAGTCAAACTTGTCATTCAATGAACCACCAACAATAAGTTTGCATAACATTTCAACGTCTTCCTCTTGCATGCGCCCATACCACAGATTCGTTAACATTCCGTGCCACACAGGGTCCGTCACACACTTTTGTTCGTTTAACACAGCAACAGTTTGGAATTGCTTGTAATGTGACCGACCCAATTGACACAGCTTCAGATCTGTTGCCAGTTTCATTGGTGTGAACAAGAATTCTTCATGATTTTTGGCCACTGGCAGAAAATGATGAAGATCTCCACATAGCACCATGTTCACACCTCCAAACGTCCAATTGGAGAATGGCATTGGTGAGCCTTGCTTTCCTATCGAAATATTGTTTGAAAGGGTGGCGAGATAACATTGAATACTCATCAATAATCAGACAGGTCTTCAATTTCCAATATGACTGAAGTTTTGATCTCATTGCATGGCTCATTCTTGATTGCCTGTTGAAACAACTTGAAATCTCTGCGATGCTGTGTGTGGTCTTCCCGCCTATCAATGCTACTGCCACTCCAGTATACACTGATTTCACAAGGATGTGTTCTACACCTAAAAAACACGTTACAACACTCTCACATTTAGCACTATGATGAATTGTCTTCTCTGGCTTTACCCCCCTGCTTGTTTAAATGCTTCTATAACAGTTTGTATTACTTTTAATTTACCCGTTCCCCCCTCTCCATAAGGAATCATTCACAGTGGCTTTGACTGTCAGATGGCACTTGCCGGAGCCACTATCGCCAGTCAAGTATAACTAAGGTGCCAAATGTTCAAGCTTTCAAGGGTGGATGGCAGTTTTATTGTGATGCAGAAGACCTCATCATACTTGAGGAACACAAGAAAAGGGTCACTCCTTCTCCCTCTGCCTCTGGAAAGAAAAGAAAGGACATCCTTGATTTGACTGCCACCTTGTTTCCCTCCAAAAAAAGAGTAGCATAAACCTGACCATTTTAATTTGTATCACATCAGGTGTAACAGGGGTGTTAAATTGTATACAAGTAAAATTGGGCTTTGCTTCAAATGAGAAAAAAATTGCACCCATTCCATGAGCCACTGCCCAGCACAAGCAAGGTGGCTGGCGACACCGTTGGCCTTTTCCTAGTATGAAACTGCTATAATTTCGCAGATCCCAATTATTGGACGCTTTGAGTCCATATTAGGTAATATCTGACTAAGCAAAAGTCACGTTGTGGCCTCTGGCCTGGCGTGAGGAAATCGCTTGTCGAATAAAAGCAGCCTGGGTCGCCTAATCCAGCCATGTAGATAAGCAAATAGATTAAGCAGCACTGCTGTGCTACAGTATATTTATATTGAAACCTGCAGTGCCCCTTGAAGGGTTAGGCTGCAGATAATATTAGAAGTGTTTGGGCCTTAATTGGGGTCCCTAAAACACTAATTTCATATGAATAAAGCAATTGGAAGATTGCTGCAAAGATTATCAAAAATCAGACTAAGATTACTATAGATCTAGGGTACTAGAGCTTGTATATATACCTTGCACCTTCTCTGAGGAAGGCAGACTTGCTTCTTTACATATATTTACACAATAAACCCCTGGATTTGGCTGGTCCTACTGTGTAGCACTCTTAAGGAATCTTAAAGGGCCCCATATTCTCTTGATTCTATTAGACTTCCTTGCACTCAGGCTTGAGACTACTCATGCCCAGAAGTCTTACAACATTACCTTGCTTGCATTCTTGCACCAATTCAGGCTGTGGTGCTAACACTATTTGTAAGTATTAATCATTCACATCATGTTTGTCTTATGAAGTTATGATATGTCTTGTTAATCTATTACACATATATACACATATGAGAGAACTTGGAAATGCCATACAAAGTAATGGCCCACTAGCTTAAGTATATTAGTAAACATTCAATTGCTGTTAACTTGCTATCATTTGGTGGCAGATATAGCCATATAAAAGTATACTAGTAGTAAACTAGTTGCTGCTACTAGTTAACTTAAAGCAGTTTAGTTATAGTAGTAGCTGCACAAAAATATACTAATAGTAAATCTGTTGCTGTGTCTAGTTAATGTGGTATGAACTAGTAGTAGGTAGATCTGTACTAAAGTGTACTACAGTACACTAGCTCATAATGCATGACATAATAATGCATAAATTTGATAATGCATCGGATTTTGGATCTCCCAGCATTGTTCCCACTGTAAATACAACAATAATGCATAATACATAATGCATAGACTTAGAGAGGGGTTTATGCATTACTAGGGAGGCTAAAATGGGGATTGCCCTGCCCTGTGAGTCGTAGAATCACTCAAATGCTTGCTTTGAAGTGGGCTGGATGACATAAACTCCAAAAGCCAGCCCTAAATGTTGAATCGGAAAGTGCCTTACACCATCAAAACAAGGCTAAAAATGGTCATTATTGGTCTGTGGCACAATCTACATGCCAACACAACTAAAACACAAGCCTCAGATAAGCTGTTCAAAATTTCGTGGTATATTATGCAAAGAAGAACTAGCTAACTCTACTCAAAGTACTCTAGATACAGTAGATACTTCATGTAATTCATGTTTTAATTGCTGATAGATCTACAGTACGCTCAGTTGTCACGCTTTGCAGTGCATCACATGCCCAGTCACACAAAGTCACATTTTGTGACAGACCCTGTAATGCATATGTCTCATAATGCATAGGGATTTGGCTGCCCCGACAATATGCATTATGAGCTAGTGTACTGTAGTAGCAATTTAGTTGCTGTGATATAGTTAATGTGGAGAAATTTAGTAATAGCTATAACTGTACCAAAGTGTACTAATAGTAAATCTATTGCTGTGTTTAGTTAATATGATATAAACTAGTAGCAGCTAGAACTGTACTAAAGTGTACTAGTAGTGAATTGGTTGCTGTATCTAATTAACTCATGATAGTTTAACATTAGCTGCAGCTATACTAAAGTAAACTAGTGGTAAATGTGTTGCTGTGTCTAGTTAATAAATTGTAATTTTGTAGTAGCTATAACTGTAATAAAGTGTACTAAATCAAAAGCTAGTTTAGCTGTATCTAGTTAATGTGACAGCAAAAATAAGCGGTATCAGCTATATAGAAGTATACTAGCTATGACTAATCATACTGGCCATAATTAACTAGCTTCAACAGTAGGTACTGTAGAAGTAGTATTAGTAATTGCTGGGCTGAATTCAAAGCACTTTTGTACTTTTGCTATCTATTATATTAAAGGAGTACGCGGTCGTCACGTCATGCTGGCTCACGCGGGCAGCAGGTGTCCTCATTGGTCAGAGCGTGATCATGCACCTGACAGTGACAATCGGTTTCCTCTTTTTCGACCGTGTCTCACACGTGACAACATCGTGACCGTGTAGCTCATTAAGATCTATCTTAGTTGCTGACTCCACACCGATTGTTGCATCTGCTTTGACTTGGTTTCGTCCTTCTCAGGCTCCACGCATCAGTCAGCAAGTGGATATTTAACAGGACCTTGCCAGTGACATCCGTCATTTCTGTCCCCCCTTTCCCAGAAAGGTGCCCCATGCGAGTGCACAACTTTCTTTGCTGTCCACTGTACCCCCCCTTTTTCTTTTTCAACCATCTTGCATGCAACAACATTGTCACCATGCAACAACATTGTCACCATGCAACAACATCATCACCATGTAGCCCCAACAATCAGCCGTGGGGAGCACAATGCCAACCCACCTTTCTCCTTTCTCCTGTGTGTGCTTTTCCTCTCTATATACCTCTCCACTCAACTTTTTCAGTTTACAGCACGCAACAACACCCTCTCCACACATGGTTTCAATCTCAACACCTCAATAGTGGCGCTGCGGGGAGCGTGATGTCGAGCGAGGACGCGCACGGACGTAGCCCAAACTTCTGTCTCCTTGGCAACTGATGACAATCAATCTTCTGGAGACATCTTGACAACTTTCCTTTCTTTCTGTATGCTTTCTCTCTCCCCCCTCTGTGACGGTCAGCTTTGGACTTGCTCTCTTTGGATCACCTCTCGTGTGTGATGACATCGTGACCGTGTACCTCCTGCCGCAGGCTGCACTGAGCATCCATGCTGCCTTGGGTGTGTGACAGCTCTACAGTTCACCTTGCTCACTTCTCACACGCCGACAACCATCGACAACTGTCGTCACTCGACTCGGTACTTTCAATGTTGACGCCGTTTTCGCGCTGATTCGCACACCTGCAATGGCTCCATCAGCAGGCATAATGTTCAACCCGTCCTTCTCTCGCCAGGCTGTCATCGGAACACAGCAGCACATGATTTTGCATCTGCTCTGTTGACCAACACTGTCACGCACGCTTACAATCGAGTATGGTGACATTGCACACGCTTACAATTGTCCACAGCCCACGATGGCCTTTCCCCACACAGCGGTGGCGTGAACATGGCCTAACGAGCATGTCAATGTCGCATACACCGAAAATTGTCCACGATCGTTGTTGATGAATCCGGTACTTCCGACCTCGAGCACGCACAGGTTGCACACGCTCTGCTTCCTCTCTTTCGACCGCTCTCGCGCGTGACAATGTCGTGACCATGCTGCACTTAACATCAACATGCTGTTCGTGAAAACGCCCCACCGCTGACAACTATTTGCTGTCTGTGACTGCAAACCGAGTTCACATGCCATTCAAGAACGACTGAGATGCCACGTGAGGCTGCGATTGGTGCGCTGCGCAGTCATCAGTTCACTGACACACCATCAGTCGCCGTCAGTCAGCATACTCTCATTGGTCGGCATGTGGTCAGGCATCTCACCTGTTCCTGACCTGGCCCCTATCGTTCGCACCATGTTCAACCCAGGGTGAACTCAGCTGCAGCTGTCCTCACACTACTCTCATTGGTCGGTGCGGGGTCATACACCTGACCTGATTGGTTCGTGTTGAGCACCCCCCAGCACGATTGCACGATCACATCCTCCCCGACGGTGGGTAGATGGGTTCAACAATCGTGGAGCGACTACACGGCTCAACTGACGGATGTAGGTGGTGGGCGCGCAGGTTACAGTTCGGTTAGGTAGCAGAAGGCCACTGCCTCTTGCTCTCACCCGTGGGGGGGCGAGCCTGTAGAGTACCGGCAAGTTTGTTCGGAGGGAGAGGAGGTAGATGACCGCTTCGGTGGCCAGGCGCCTGGCGTATTGTCATTGTCTTCACACAGTGGAAATGTTTTCTATCAGTTCTGTGAGTGGAATGTCATTCGTGCATTCCTGTTAAGAGTGTCATGTGCCTGGTCGCACACACAGAAACAGAGTGCAGACAGACGCATCGCATCTGGCAGTAACTGCCCCTTTCACCATCACAACTTGAATGCCCTGTGCGAAGCACGGGTTTTCACTAGTAGTTTAGTATACTAATTTAGCCAGAACTATTAGGGTGTTTCACAGTAGCCATTATTTTGCTCATTAATTTGGTCATTCTTATGATTCCCATCAGTTATCCTTACTTTTTTCTTCTGTTCTCATCCCTTTATTACCATCATTGATGAGAACAGAAGAAAAAAGTAAGAAAAACTTGTGGGAATCATAAGAATGACCAAATTAATGAGCCAAATAATGGCTACTGTGAACGACCCTATTGTCTTCTTCTTCTTCTTCTTTCTGTTGCCTGTTTCCTTCTTCTTTTCCTTCTTACTGGCCTTCATGTAAAACATGGATGCAGTGTTGCTGGATGCACGAATGCGACATTGTTCATCTGAGAGAATGCAGGCTTTAACATGTTTTGGGTTCTGTCCAGCGGGACTAAGTGAGTCCAACACAGTTTTGAGTGTCTCAAGTGAGGGCAGCAGAGCCATAATAATCACGTAAGTGATGTGGGCATCGCCAAGTGGGTACTCAATTTCTGCAGTGCCATGGGCAGCCTCAATGATAGCATCGATCTGAGGGCTGAGGGGCTTCGAGTCCATCATGGGAGTAGAGAAGATTTTGCCCATTAAGGATGAGAGCTTTGAAACCCCCTTGCCTTCATAAGTGACAGCAAGCTTGTTGAGGCACTCCTTGACAGATGTTGCAAACATAATCATATGAGCTGGGGTGCCAGTCAATGAGAAGGCAATCATGCTGAAGGCCTGCTGGTCCATGCATTTCCACGCCGCATACCCATCCAGATTGCAGAATTCATCAGGGCAAGCAATGGAGAGGACAGGGTTGATTTCAGAGATGTGAAGAGCTGTCCTAATGTGAAAGCACCACACAGTGAAATTCAAACCATCTTGCTCAAGTGGGGGGATGGAGTAACGAGGGGAGTGGTCACTTGGGCCGGCTTTAGGGTGAGCGACAATGGATGGCATGAGCTTGGAGAGTGCATCGTCAAAAGGGACAGTGGCGTGATGGAAAAGTCGGCAATTAGGACAAAGGTCGAGGTCTGAGAGAGGGCAAAGTATCGGAGACCAACAGGCAGGAGTAGAAGGGGCCTCATGGGCATCAAGAACAGATGGAGGGATGTGAGCCAATGACATCAGGAAAATTCTACATGGTAAAATTTGCATCAGTGAAACAGATGATGTAGGAAAATACAAATGAAGTACAAAAGTGCTGTATATTGCTCAAAATTGGTTTACATAGAATATTGCAGTTAGTTGTTGTAGTATTTTCATGGTTTTCCAGTTCATCAGGAAAAGTTGAAATTCATTATACTTGCTTAACACTCATTAAACCAACTTAAAAGGCCTTAAAGTTTGGTTCAAACTTTTATAAGATTTTAATAAGGTTTAATGGAACATCAGTTTAATTAAAACTTTATTGACACAAGCATGTATTTATTGGTTTAATGAATACTAAGAAATTAGTAAGAATGGTCAATGAAAGTAAGAATAGGCATCAAAACAAGGAAGGGTAATAGTCCTCGCAGCACAAGAACTCAGCTCTCAAAAATGACAATCAGGCAAGCATGGCAACAGTAAATGGCGCACCAGACTTAGTACAACTCACAATGCTCATCCTCGAGGATGTGCTTATGTGGGGCTACTCTCACTCCCAAGTACACTCTGCGTGTACAGCTATTTGCTGGTGCTTCGACAGTGTTGTTGGATTTGCATTGCAGTCATGGCATGATGGCTGCAGAGATGCCCAAGAGGGCTGGGAGATGCAGGGGGCATGGGAGGCCCAGGAGGTGCGAAGGCAGTGGCAGAAGGGATGGAAGTGGCACAGGAGAAGGTGGTGCAGGCAAGGGAGGTGGTGGCGCAGAAGAGGGCGCAGGAAGCAGCATAGGTGGTAGAGGTGGCAGATGTGGAGCAGGCAGAGATAGAGAAAGCGAAAGAAGTGTCAGGACACATTGGGGCAGGGCAAGTACTGTGACAACATATCGGGGAGGAAGGACAGAAGGCGTCGGCACAGGCAGCGTGACAGCGTGGACCGCCCCACAGTGCCAGTGGGTTCAGAAGGATGCGCTGATGTGGAGGAGGCAAAAGTGGTGGAGGCACAGAAGGCAGAGGAGGACGCGGCAGAGGCAGAGGCAGAGAAGGGAGGCAGCAGAGGAGGCAGCAGTAGGACGCATTGGGGTGGGGCAGTTTGACAGTGCACACAGGACGCGACACAGTCGCAGTGGAAAGAAAGCAGCAGAGATGTAGAGACATGTGGCAGCACCAGATGGGGAGCGGTGGTGGTGGCGACAGGAGGATAGGATGCAGCAAGGCACAAAAATCAACATCATGTCAACAAGAATAAACATTTGTCATAGCTTGTGGGCCAGCTGGCCCAGCTGGGCCAGCTCATGAAAATTTCGCTAAGTCGTTCCTGTGCACCAACCACGTGATCTGTTGTTTATTCTTGTTTGCATGATGTTGATTTTTGTCCTTATCATTTTTCTTGTGCCTATGCCTTTCTTCACCTCTCCCTGTCCCCTGCCTCCTCTGTCACCCATCGTCTCAGTGTTGTGGCCTTCACTGTCGCCACCACTGCTCACGCTGCCACACGTCTCACTGTCTGCGCCTTCTCCTTGCCACTGTGACTGCATTGAACTGCGTTCACTGGTTTTCTCTTTTTTTTTTCCCTCTGCCTCTGCCTCCACTATGTCCTCCTCTGCCTCCTTTGCTCCTTCCTAGACCATCTCCAACATTCCTTGCTCCCACCCACTGGCACTGCAGGGTGGTCCACACTGCCAGCGCCAATGCCTTCTGCATCTCCCCTGGTATGTCATCATTATGCCTGCCCAGCCCTAATATGTCCTAACAATTCTTCCGCTTCTTCTGCCGCCTCCTTCTTCCGCTTCCTTCTCTGGTTTCGCAACTTCTGTCTCCTCTGCTGCCACTGCTGCACCTCCTGGGCCTCCTGTGTCCCTTCCCCCCCCCCCCCCCACACCTTTCGTGCTTCCTTCAAACAAGCTCCCCCTGCTTCTCACTGGCACTGCAGGGCTGTCTACAGTGTCACGCTGCCTGTGCCAACACTTTCTACACCTCTCCCTGGTATGTTGTCGCATTGCTTGCTCCACCCCAATGCATCCTGATTTTTTTTTTTGGCCTCCTCTCTGCCTCCTCTGCCTCCACACCTCCTGTGTGCCTTCCGCACCTCTCATGCTTCCTACACACTTCCCATGCCTCCACAACTGCCTCCCACGCCTCCACAACCACCTCCTGCGCTTCCCACACCTTCACGACAACCTCCCCATGTTGAATTGATTTTGATTGCTGGTTCCTGGGATTGTGGGTGTAGATGAGGATGTTGGGCAAGGATGTGTGTTAGCAAATTACATAGTTCTTTGTATTTTATCTACCTTGCAATATATATTTTTCAACTTTCTAATTATAAGTGACTACAATGGATTGAATGGAAATAATGTGAATATGTAGCTAAAACCTACTGTTATTTTGACAAAAATTGTGGTTAATTTAGACTATTTAGTGGAATAATACCAAATTAACCATTGGCTTGGGCATTGCTCATTCAGTTCTGTTCATCTGGTTCATACATTAATTTATGCATTTGAAGCATAAATGAGACTCATTGGTAAACTTTAGTACTAATTTAGTAAAATTTACTATGTAGGGTTTTCCTGATGGAGGCATCTTCAGTTAGGTTGGGCTCCAAGGGAGTGCAAGTGGCGGGCTGAGCAGCTCGCCCCCTCCACACATGAGATCGAGTGGCTAAAACCATCTAAAACAAAGAAAGAGTCACTGGCCAGAGGCCAGGTCTCATAATCTGAAACACTGAGGCCAACTCAGCAAGTGAAAGAATACTGGGGCCAACAGGTGTACATAGCAAGCTAATATACTATCCCCAATAGGGGTCGACTACAATACTGGTCCAAGAATAAACACATGAAACAATTTCCAATGTCCCAACAGGGAAGGCAGGGCAAGAAAGAACAAGGAAAGGAATCTGAATCTACAAATCTACGATTTAATGTCTTTGTTCAAAACTCCTAAACATCAGGGATGAAACCCCAACACCACAGCCATTTACCCTGCCTCTCTCACCTTCATCTACACACATCCAACTGAATTTGCAGCCATGTGCCAACTTGCCAACCAGTCCACATGGCCATGCCCACTCCAGGTTATTGCCACTCATCCTCTCTGCCCTGCCCCCTTTACTGATGCCCATCCAATCCACGGCCATGCACCACCTCACTCCTGTTTGGCCAGCTCTCTACCTGTGCCCCGACCCAATGCCCATATGACTGTGCCTCAGGCTTAAGTTGCATTGCTGGGTCTGATTCAGTTTGTCATCTTATCAGATTCTTCATTCTTGTGCCACTTGTAGGTAGTGAACAATAGTACCTTGTCAGACAATGTCAGTTAGTACTAACCTAGCATCTGCTTAGATAGTTTAGTGACTGTCTGAGCCTATAAAGTTACCTAACAATGTCTGAGATTTTGTTCAATTGTTAAGTGACTGACTAACCCATACCCTTACTCACTGGGTATGGGTTTTTCTGATACCCTCAGACAATCTGTCAAGGCTCAGAGGGGCCTTGCCTTCAACATGAAGGACTTCTGCTTGCAAGGTTGTTAAACTGTCTGAACGAGCCTCTACGCTCTTGCCCAGTACAAACAATCAAGACCATTCCTTCTTGGTCTCTTACCACCATCATCGTTGATTTTCTCACGATCCTCTCCATTGACTTTTCTCTATGTCTTTCATATTCCCTCTTCCCACTCCCTCTGCGGACCCTCCTCCGACTCTTTCAGTCGCACACTGGTTCAAATTCCCAGACGCCTTTGATGCCATTTTGCTCTGGGTCTCCCATTTCTCAACCTATTACCCCCTCTCCTGAGGTCCTTGGCGAACACATGGGCACAGGACAGGCCGATAAGACCCCTAGGGCAAAGGGCATAACCAAACCCTCAACCCTATGGGTGCTTTCTGTGGGTGACGAGCTATCTGTGTTCGACATCCACAATTCCTTTCGCCAGTGCTGGTTCCTCTCACGGGATCACCTCATGGCTAATGCCACTTCGGCCCAAAAGGCTGAAGATGGAAAAATTTTTTGGGTCGAGTTTCCTCCCCAGTACCACGCTCACTTGGTCAAATGCACTGTTGCAATTGTACCTCGCCCCCTCCACAAGGTGAAAAAGGTGATGTTCACGTACATCTTAGAGCTTCTCAACGGAGAGGGCCCTCAAGCCTTCTTCGATCTCTCCATGGGCCAGCGGCGGGCAACCCAGGCCCAGAAGGAGAAGAGGTGACTTGCACGGAAAAGGAACCGCGCATCGAGGCAGGACTGCTGGCTAGAGGCTAATGCCAAGGCCACGGTCCCACAATGGTTATGTGAGCACTGCAAGTGAGAGTTTGTGTCACGCAGGAACCAGAAGCGACACTGATGCCCTTTTGCCAAGGATGCAAGCAACGAGAGTGGGATTGATAAGACAAAGGGGAACAAGCCCCCCCCCAAGACCCCCGCCGCTGCCTCCACCTCAATCGCTCTAGCAGCCACCACTCAACCCCCTCAAGCCAAGAAGAAGCAAGCCCAGAAGAAATCGAAAAGCAAGAAGAAGCAACCACCAATAGCAGCAAGCCCAACCCTGCCAAAGCCAACACCCGCTCCCTTCAGCGCCAGGGAAGCGGCCATAACCCGCATTCCCCACCGCACGATGGATGGAGAGCTCGCCTCAGATCAGCCTTATGAGAAGACTGCGGACCGCCGCTCAACTCGCCTCTACACTGAGCTGAAATGCAAAACCCGCAGAGGGTTGCTGGATACCTTACACGATTAGTCTTATGTAGTGGTTCTGATAGGACTATGACACGGTAGTACAGTAGTAACGTGTACTAAAATCCGTCTACGCAATAGGAAAACAGATTAAAAAAAAAAACAATCAAGACCAATGCAAGCTCTTACAACAGCTTAGTAATAGAGGAGGGCGTCGTGCTGATGGATGCACTCTATACTCAGATGCCTAGAGGGGTATGCTGTGCTCAAACAAGACTAGGTTTGAGGAACAGGGGCTATGGGCAAGAGGGCTGACTTAAGGGAGGAGAGGGGGAAGGCAATACTAGGTCTGATTGATAGACAAAGCTAAAAGTCTGGGGGATACAGGGCTAATCTAGAGGTCCTTATATACTCTTAGGGGTGTGACACATGACAGGTGAGTCACACGAATACTTGGAATATATCGTAGATCAGCTGTATAAGCAAGATTAGTACCAGCCAGACTATTGGAGTACATGATGACAAGGTAAGCTAGTCATCATGATTTGTCAACAGAAGATGTCTCATGATTATGTAACATGTCAGGTGACTGCTATCATGTGAGCAAGTTGTAGGTTTAATTCTTTATAGGGGCAAAAGCTAGGGAAAGATAGGGGTAACCCAGGGTAACTTCAACCTCTACCCATACCATTGATCTGGGGCTCGAGGGGTTCAGAGTTGTTGAGGGGCATGCTGAAGAGCCGGTTCATCAACTGAGAAATTTTGTGGCCCCCTTGGCCTTCAAAATGCACTGAGAGACAGTCAAGGCACTCTTTTGCCGTCTTAGCATGGAAGATGAGATGTGCAGGCTCTCCAGTAAGCAACAAGGTGATGAGAGTGAAAGCCTGTTGGTCTTTCTCATCCCAGGCAGCAGACTCAGCCAGGTAGAGGAAGGCATTAGGGCGTGCGTCGTTCAGGACGTTCAAGAGCTTGTAGCTTCTGAGAACGATGCACATGTGGAAGTGCCACACAGAGAAGTTGCTGCCATCCTGCTTGAGTGGAGGAATGTCATACCATTGCAAAATAACTGTTGGAGCTGCCATTGCAGGTGATAGACAGACTGGTGGGATTGCAGCCTGCTGAGGTCTAGGCGGAATCATGGGCTGTTGACATGTGTGAGGAATTCTGGCAAAAGGAGACATGCACGGATTCAGTGGATCAGTGGCCAGATAGTGCATCGGCCAAAAAAGTTCAGGTGGCAATTGCAAACAATCAGGTGTGTTCGCAGCCTGGGTCAGAGGGGATTGTAGGTGAGCGGAGCTGGCAGTGGAGCCAAGATAAGAACTGTGGATGGAGCCTGCAGAACTGGTAACAGTGTTGTCATCATCTGCGATAGGGTCAACGTCGGGAGGTTGTTGTTGTGCAGCGGCCTGTTGTGCAGTGGCTTGACTCATGCTTCGAGTGATAGAAGACAGTGTGGAGAAGAGTGAGCTCAGGTAGAGACTCAGGGCTCAGAATCTGTTACAGTATGGTACTCAGCAAAAAGTGTAATTGCTATTTTGTCTTTGTAACTAACCTGTTACAGTATGGTACTAATCAGAGAGAAAGTTAGAAAAGGAGTGCTACAAGGAAGTAAGTGACTAAAGAATAACTCACCTCAGCAAAAAGTGTAATTGCTGAGGGAAAGAAGACATGTGTGTAGTGTTGGAGATTGGACATAAGCCAGCCCTAAAGTGGTTGTGCACGGACCATCAACAAGTTGATCGTTGACACTCTTTTTACTTTATCCTTTTCGTTGCCCCCTTTCCTTACATAGTGCTATCATGGCGATTTTTACGACTTTTGAGCACTTTCAACTCCACTGGAGCCACCTTTTTGGACTCTTCACATAGCACATACGATTAGTGCATATAAGCCCTCGTTTTGACAGGGCAACACCTCAGTGTTCTGTTCTTCGCACTGAGGTGAGTACCCTTTATTATTCTTCTTCATAGCCACACAAACTTA
Organism: Lactifluus pinguis; assembly: GCA_003313945.1. Lineage (NCBI taxonomy): Eukaryota > Fungi > Basidiomycota > Agaricomycetes > Russulales > Russulaceae > Lactifluus > Lactifluus pinguis. The sequence continues at coordinate 19,656 of QLPA01001137.1, forward strand.
CAGGTACTTTATAGTTCTATTGTAACAGGTTAGCTACGACATACAATATAGTGTTCTGTTCTTCGCGCTGAGTTCTATTGTAACACGTACATCAGGAAAATTGCCAAAAAACTTAGAGTCAGTATAGCAACCATATTTGGTCATTCAATATTAGGCACAACAACTAGGCACAGTTACCATTTTTTCTCCAACAAACTCCACAGCTTAGTCATGTGCACTTAGCTTTTTTATATTTTCATATCGAGAAATCCATTGGTTAACTACTATCTGTAGCCCCTTCCCGGCCCCCCCCCCCCCCTCCCGTCAGTCACAGTAGGTCACACAGCAAATTTCAGACTCATTAGTGGGCAAGCGTGACAAATACGTGACAAATGCACTGATTTTCATTTTACTGCACACCATGATTTCTTTCAAAAAAATGCACAGAATTTATTCAGATATGGTACTAGATACTGTAGGCTAAGTTTTGTGGTGGTTGAGTGAGAATTGAGCAAGAAAATTGGAGCAACTGGAAGGGGGAGGTGACCGGGATCCGAGGTGATCAGGTTATCAACCCTGTACCCAGCTTTCCCCCCAAAAAAACATACAAAATTAAATTGAAAAAAATAAAAGAAAGAAAAAAGGTTAGGAGTATATGACTAAGCTGCGGAGTTTGTCGGAGAAAAAATGGTAATTGTGCCTAGTTGTTGTGCCTAATATTGAACGACCAAATATGGTTGCTGTACTGGCTCTTAGTTAACTTAATCTGCTTAACTCATTGTTAAGCCTGTCAAGTTACTCAAGCTGCTTATTTTTTACTTAGAAAATGAGTATGCATGATAAGTAAGCAAATCAAGGTCAAGACAAGCACATCAAGTAATTACTAAGGCCCTGTTTGGCAACTGTGATTGTTTCAATAATCTTGAACAATCAACATTGATTGTTGTGTTTAATTGTTGTGGTGGCTGAGTATGTGACTTTTGTGACAGGATTGTCAGACATGTCTGCTTACAACACCACAACAACAAACAAACAACCAATAAAACTCAATAATCAATATTGATTGTTAAAGATTGTTGAAACAATCACAGTTGCCAAACAGGGCCTAAGCAAACTAATAGTAAAGCAAACTAATTGAATTTTAAGCACCTTTTAATCATGCTAAGCAAACAGAAATAATTTATGTAATTTAACTAAAATCCAAAAAATATGCCAAAGTCATGAAATTTTCGCTAAGTTGTTCCAGTTGGACCAACCACATGCATCTTTTATTTTATACATTGTTGATTTTTGTACCATTGTTTTCGTTCCTCATTGCTGTCTGTCCCTCCTCTCTCACTGTTGTCTCTGTGTCGTGGCTTCCGCTGTCGCTAGCACTGCTCGCCATCTGCCACTGCCACACATTTCACTATTCCCACCTTCCTCTTGCCACCGTGACTGCGTTTGTATGTGCATCGCATTCTCTTTTTTTTTGTTTGACTTCTAAAACTATTTTTTTTCCCCTCTGCATCTGTGCCTGCACCTGCATCTGCCTCCTCCATGCCTTCTTGTGCTCCTCCGCCTGTGCCTCCTCCACTTCCGTGCTTATTCTCTGTTCTCACCCACTGGCACTACAGGATAGTCCACAGTATCACACTGCCTTTGCCGACACCTTTTGCACCTCCTCCTTGGTACGTTGTCACCATCCCTGCCCCGCCCCAATGCATGCTGACTCTTTTCATCTTTTTTTTTTTTGCCTCCGCCTTTGCCTCTGCCACCACCTGTACCGCCACTTCATCCGCTTCCTCCACCTCCCTGTGCGCCACTTCCATCGCCTCCGCTTCTGTCTTCTGCACCACTATCTCCAGTGCCTGTGCCACTTCTGCTGTACTTCCTCCTGCGCCACCACCTCCCCGCCTGCTGCACCGCTACTTCCATCTCCGCCACCACCTCCCGTGCCTTTTGTGTCTTCCACACCTCGCATCTTTTTTGCCTTCCACCTCCCCCACACCTGCCTTCCATGTAGTGTTTACAGGTCCAGTCTATAGGACTGG
>QLPA01001138.1:0-26002 GCA_003313945.1 Lactifluus pinguis
TGCGGAAAGAGGGATCCAAAGATGAGGCTTACCAGCTGTTCACGACGCTCGCTCGCGATCTCTCCGATCGCTATCCTCCATTCAAATTAGCCCTCGGGAGGGCACTGAAGAATGATCCATCTCTTCGTAGTACTCGACATTATCGCACACTCTTCGAATCCCTTCTTCTCGAACCTGTCAAGAACGTTCAGTCTAGCGACCCAGTTCTTGTCGTGATCGATGCATTGGATGAGAGTGGCGATGTGATAGGTCCAAACGGGCTTCACAAGTTTCTAGGTCAACATCTGTTCAAGTTGCCATCCAATTTCCGTATCCTCATCACCTCGAGGCCGGAGAGCGGTATGGAACGTGCGCTCTGTAATGCGTTGTCCGTACGCACCCTCTATATGGATGATCACAAACTGGCTGTAAAAACGGAGCAAGACATTCGCTTATATCTCCGGAGCGAACTCCCTTTGAACCTGTTCGAGCGACATGGTATTAAGCTCGCGGAGGCAGCAGAAGGATTGTTTCAGTGGGCAGCCGTTGCTTCCGGGCTAATCAACTATCCCCCTCCTAGCTTTGGGTTTAGCAAGAAGCAGGTCATACAGCGTCTATTGGGACACTCTCGAGGTCGGGATGGGCAAGATCCTTTGGACCAGCTATATGGAGAAGTTCTGGAAGGGTACTTCAAGCCGGTTGCAGCACAGACCCTATTTCGTTCCGTCATGGGGCAGCTTTTTGCTGCTCTTGTTCCGCTTTCCATCCGTTCATTGACTACTCTACGACGACATGCACCCCAGGATGACCCCGACGACGCTGACCCCGAGGATTCGGAATGCGTTGTTGAGATGCTCCGTCACCTTGGGTCACTTCTCAGTAACGTGAACTCATCCGACGATACACTCCCGATCATCCCTCTCCACACCTCATTTCGTGACTTCCTGACAGATAAGAAGAGTGGGGTATTCCACATCGACCTTGGCAAGGCTCACCGTCAGCTGGCACATTCCTGTCTTGGATTAATGCTGAATGAGCTCAAATTCAACATTTGCAAACTGGAATCGTCATACGTTGCCAACAGGGACGTGCCAGATCTTGAATCTCGAATTTCGAAATATATTCCACCTGCTCTATCGTATGGCTGCATTTTCTGGGGGGATCATTTAGAGCGTCTTGGTATTGAACAGGACCTGTTTCCCAAACTTCAATCGCTATTCGAGACGAGGTTTCTCTTTTGGCTGGAGGTGCTTAGCATCAAGAATAGTGTCAGTCTCGGATCACGAGCATTGGCATCTGTGAACGCATGGTTGCGGTCTGATGAGCAGAAGGTAGGCGGCTCTTATCATGATATAGGACATGTAGTAACTATTGGGTCCAATTACAGCGATCATTCCAATCCGAGGTTGAGAATCTGTTGGCATTAGTTGACGATGCGTTTGCGTTTGTGCGGTATTTCGGAATGGCGATATCAAGAAGCGTCCCGCATATATATATATCTGCACTCCCTTTTGCGCCATCCTCTTCCCGCATCGTCGAGCGCCACCTTCACCTATTCCCCTATACATTGGTACTTCGACGCGGACAGTTATCTGATTGGCCAGCATTGGAAATGACAATTCAAGCACATGAAGAAGCAGTCGACTCTGTTGTATTCTCGCCAGATGGGCAGCAGATTGCATCAGCCTCGCGGGATCACACGATTCGTGTGTGGGATGCTACAATGGGGGCGATTATAGCGGGTCCGTTTACTGGACACACCAACGAAGTCTTCTCTGTCGCATTCTCGCCTAACGGGAAACGTATCGCATCGGCCTCAGCTGATCACACGATTTGCGTGTGGGATGCCGCAACAGGAGAGATCGTAGCGGGACCATTTACTGGACACACGGATTGGGTCAGATGCGTTGCATTTTCACCGAACGGGCAACACATTGCCTCTGGCTCGGACGATCACACGATTCGTATTTGGGATGCCGCAACTGGAGAGGTCGTAGCAGGCCCGTTTATTGGACACACCGACTGGGTCTTCTTTGCCACATTCTCACCAGACGGGAAACGTATCGCCTCTGCCTCTGAAGATTGCACGATTCGCATGTGGGATGCTGCAACAGGAGAGGTCGTAGCGGGCCCATATACTGGACACACCGAACGTGTCATGTGTGTTGTATTCTCACCGGATGGGAAGCATGTTGCTTCCGCATCTGATGATCGCACGATCCGTGTGTGGAGTACCGCAACCGGACAGGTCGTAGCCGGCCCATTTACTGGACACACCGATGCCATCTACTCTATTGCATTCTCGCCGGACGGGAAATGCATCACCTCAGGCTCGCTCGATCGCACGATTCGCGTGTGGGATTCCGCAACAGGTCAGATCGTAGCAGGCCCATTTACTGGACACACAGATTCCATATTTTCTGTTTCAGTCTCACCTGACGGGCAGCGCATTGCCTCGGCCTCGCATGATCGCACGGTTTGCGTGTGGCATCTCAGAAAAGGAGTGGCAGGGGGCTCGTTTACCGGACACACCCAATCGATCTTTTCTGTTGCACTCTCTCCAGATGGGCAACGGATAGCCTCTGCCTCTGCAGATTGCACAGTTTGTGTGTGGGATGCCGCAACAGGAGAGCTCACAGCAGGTCCGTTTACTGGTCACACCGATCGGGTCCTTTCTGTTGTGTTCTCGCCTGAAGGGCAGCGGATCGCCTCGGCCTCGCGAGATCGCACGATTCACGTGTGGGATACCCTGACAGGAAATGTTATAGCGGGCCCGTTTACTGCACATACCGATGAGGTCAACTCTGTTGCATTCTCGCCGGACGGACAATGCATCGCGTCGGCCTCGGACGATTGCACGATTCGTGTGTGGGATGCCACGACAGGAGAGGTTGTAGTGGGCCCGTGTACTGGACACACTGATGTGGTCTACTCTGTTGCATTCTCGCCAGACGGGAAGCGCATCGCCTCTGCCTCGAGTGACTGCACAATTCGAGTATGGGATGCTGCGACAGGGGAGGTCGTAGCACGTCCATTTACTGGTCACACTCAGCTCGTCAAATCTGTCGCGTTTTCACCGGACGGGCAGCGAATCGCCTCAGCTTCGTTCGATCACACCATTCGTGTGTGGGATTCTGTGACAGGACAAGTAGTAGTAGGCCCGTTTACTGCACACACCAAAGCCGTCACCTTTGTCGCATTCTCATCGGATGGGCGGTACATTACATCGGCCTCGACGGATCGTACGATTCGCTTGTGGGATTCTGCTACAGGTGTGGCCGTAGCGTGCTCGTTTATTGGACACACTGAATCGGTCAACTCGGTGTCATTCTCACCAGACGGGCAGCGGATCATATCGGGCTCGATGGACAGCACGATTCGCATGTGGGATGCCACAACAGGACAGGATATTGTGGGCTCGTCTGTCAGACTCACCCAATCAACTAACTCTGGTGCGTCCACTTTGGATGGGCAGCACATATCACCTCAACCTTACGAGATCACACGATTCATTTAGGGAACGTCCGAGCAGAAGATATCGAGAAAGAACACTTAATGGACAAGTTCCCAATCAATAGTGATGGATGGATGTATGGGGAAGATGAAGAGCTCCTTTTGTGGATTCCTCCCATTCACCGGCCATACCTTCACACAGCTAATGCAGTCTGGGTTGCTGGCAAAGATAGAACGGAGGTAGATCTGTCGAATTTTGTGTATGGATTAAATTGGGCTACGGTATATGTTCACAGTTCATCTCAATAGAGTCGCGTGTACGTACTCAACGTACTCAACCCTCGGTTAGTCACTGTATCCTTCGAATTCAGTTACTGTACTAGTAGCACCAGCGAGTCAGTCTGAGGTATGGCTTGCTCAAGTTCCCTCTTTCTCATTGAAGTCGCTGAGGGAATCAAGAATTTCGTCTGAGACATCATTTTCTGGCTTGCAGAAGATACTACAGCTGCCCAAAGATATCCAGAGATGCTGTGGCGTGTACCAAAGATTGATATGCTTACAGTAACCCAACTTTCGCTACGCTGACCAATAACACATACTCGTCCAATCCCAAGGCTCGGATCTGACCCGGAATCTGGAAGTATGAAGAAAATAGCGAGCAAGGTTCCATCATCCGAGTCTTCATCTTGTATATTGATTATTTGAGGTGCGAGTTGCTCTGTGCGCGAGCCAGGTCTTGCCTATGCCACGCAGTTCCGTGGACACCCTGGTGAGCCGCCTGCGGCTCCACCTCCAACGGGCGCTCTTGTGGCTGGTTATAGCATCAGTCCGTCGAGGGACGCCAGTCATGGAGTACAATTTATAGTCCAGAAACCAAGCCACTAGTAGGGCAACACAGAGCATGTATCGTGTATGTCATAGGACGCGTCGGCATGACAGCTGTAATTTGTATTTGGATGACATGACAACAACACGAGGTATTAACGAACGAGCGGCTAGAGAAACGGAAGGTACGGGTGGCCGCAGAAGAAATGAGAGGGGTGGTGGGACCACGCACCGAGCGCTCCTCTCCCTCAGGCTCCTACCTCTCAAGGGTTACGCTCTCTAAAAGATTTATCAAACCTGCCAAGATCCTCCCCCGTTTCTGAGGGAACGACTTCACTGAGGTACCAGTGAACGAAAATTTTCTCGGAGTACATGATACTGCCCATTCGGGACCACGCGTCAGAAAAGAGAGCTGTATCAGACAGCGAGCAGACTGTGCTAACCACGCGGATGGGATTACTGTCGGGGGTATGTGCAGATGCTTTGACAATCTTGAGGCCTGTAGGACATGAGTTGACGAACTGGAGGGTGTGGCGGATGTGTTGAGATCCAACGGGGATCTAAGCGGAAAGTGAAACGTAGGTATATGCGTTGACACGTGTGGGGTCTGGGTCGGTACGATTGCAGTTCTTCTCTGATGAGCAACCCAATAGGGTAACATCACGCTTGTCTGATACAAATCATGGCTGGGTAATGGCCTTGTTGCCTTTCCTTTCACTTCACTCATCTCCTTAGGCGAGATGTTTTGTGACCAGGCAGTGACGTGGCACAATGTATGGGGTTTTCGCACGACCATAAACATCAAGTACGCACAGACACCTTAGGTACTCAGTACTGGTGACCCAAGGATCGGAGTCGGGCATGGCCATGTACGTAGTGTTTATATTTTTCTCAACATCCGGGATCTTGACACCTCAAGGCAGATACTAGGCCGTCATTCTTTCCCAAGCGGCTTTGGGCGCATCGATGAGCGAGAGTCAAATGGTGATAATCTGGCCGTTGCGCGACGAGGGTGGCTCCTACACCGGACGCTCTCGAAGTTCAAGGTGCCATTTGAGAGAGTGCAAAAACTCGACCTGAGCCCTCCTTTTGTGATGTGTGACGATGATGTGGCCACCTTCAAATGGCATTCACCTGACCATAGGTATGGACTCCGGATTTGGGTACTTGAGGCTCACAAGCTTTTCTGTTGTTGAACAGGTCCCTCCGGAGAATCCAAGACATCGTCTAAGTTTTCGTCGCAAGTTCGGGCGCGGCATGTGCAACGTGACCCCGGGCTGCATGGGTGCTTGTGATGATCATCTACCCGTCCCCAAGTCCTCAGTGTTCACCCCTCGGCCTTGCAAGCGCGGTTGCACTATGGCACGGACCGAGACCGGCGTATCGAGCGACCCTCCAGGGGTAGCGGCTTTGTCAGCACATCGCGCTGGGCAATACGAGACAACGATCCCCCCACATTGATAGGTTTGGCGATGAAATGTTAATGTGTTTGGTTCCATCTCACTAGTTATCATCCTTGGGGAGCTTCAGTGCGCTTGGTAGTCGTAGAGTAGCATAATCGTGTTATGAAGTGATGGATACAGATTTTCCTGCTACGCGAGAAGCCAGACAGCCCCCTTCTTGTCACCGTGCGTCGCCATCACATCCTGACTCTGCAGTTGAGAGCGTCACAAGAACCTGCTCATGTGAACTCCGAGGACCGCCCTTAGTTCAATAGAAATTGGGCGCCCAAACACGGCGCGCTGGCGCGGCTGCATGCTAGTAGCACCGTTGGCGTCTGTGCAGCCGTACAAGGCGTGGCGTCTCCCCCGAAGGTGAGTTCGAGGTCGTTGGTGCCAGAAAGGTAACAGAAGATCCGCTCGATTTCCGATGGTGCTCCCCCGGATTATCGAGGAACTGAGATAAGGTGAATCTATGTCCGGTCGACTCGGAGTGGCTACCTCAGCGTGCATGAGACTCCCGATCGCCTTGGCGGCCTCTCGGTGCCCTGAATTCTTCTTTCTGGTAAGATGGGATGGATCTGAGGGGGTGTCGTCCTTCGAATAAACTGCGCCCGGTAGCATGGGAGTTTTCTGCACCTCTGCGAGCCCAAAACGGTGGCGATGTATGCTGCCTGAAAGGGTGAGAACGTTACGGTACTTGCGCGTGGAGAGTATCAGGACATCATCAATATATTTCTTACCTGCGCACGGAAAATGCTCGAGTCTGCGTGTGTGAGGCGAAACCCGAAATCTATGAGAACCCTCGAAAGTGGTCCGTACCGCTTTTGGCCGATCTGTTTTAGGTGGTAAACTGAAGTGAGTCAGTGACTTTTTCAAGCGCTTGACGCGACGTACACATCCCTGTCCCTCTTCGTAGCAATTGAATCGTTTCAACATAGGACAAAGCCAGCAGAAGGGCCTACTATGTGCAAATATTTTTGGATGTTCCACATCTTTTGACGGTTTAGCTCGGAGGACGGGAGGTAGATGCCACTTGATGGGTCCGGAGCCTGAGGCGTGAAACTGCAGTGACTAGGCGATTAGTGTATATATACAGAAAACCATGAGGACACTGCAGGAAAACCGTGTTATGAAAGCTGGTGCGGGGACGATCACATGGCACATGATGAGGCAAAACGATTGATTGTAACTCGACTAACGAGGTACTGTGCAAGCTCAGCCTTTCGTTTAGAAGGAAAATGAGGTTGTTAGGTAACGTACATTACATTTCCATCTTCTTCCACTGGTCGTTAGCTAGTCATCCAGCAAACCCGTTTCCAGACGACACGTCCCATCACCGTTTCCCTTCTGTAGTTGCTCGCGCCGCTAATGTCGATCCTGTAACTCGGAGTGGGCAGCTCTTAGCTGTTGCGGGTGACGGTGAACCGTGAACGAGGGGTCAGACAGGCGCTCCGTGTTGCCAAACTCCGACATCCGCATTGCCGGTCCCCCCATCTCCGCGTCCAATGCTCTCTTATTTCTTTCCTAGTCACTCACCGGTTGCCTGCTGTTCGTTTAGTTAGTGGTCAAGTCACTCAGTCTCCCCAACCATCCTTGCTTCTTATAAAACCATCTTCGTCGGCGTCGCCACCCCAAATTCTAGATATTCACCTTCCTACTGACGTAACTCTGAACAAAAGAAAACGAAACTCGCAAGAACGCCAGCGGGAGGGAGCACACTGGCAAAGGCTACGTATAAGGGGTCAACATGCATGGCTACGATGTCTGCGTGAAGATCCTTCCTCTCTGCAGTCTTGGGGCTCCGATTTGTCGAGGTATCCTCCTGAAGGGTCACCGTACAGCATTTTTCGCTAGAGCATAGTTTAAGGCATAGCCCAAGGCAGTCTTTCAGTGGAGTGCATCTTCCTCGTATAACGGGACTTTCTAAATAACTTTCATAATTCATAATTCATATTTTTTCCGTGCCGTAAGGCTATTCGTTTAGATTTGGCTTCGACCTCGCTAGCATCCCCCGGATCCCCGGATCTTCAGCCAAATGGCCCCGCACATGCCGGCGTGCGAGTAAGAATGTGCACTGGCATAATTTCAGCAAATTGGCCTATTCGCGCGGGGGCTGCCAGCGCGCTTCCACTGGCAGGTGTCAACGTAAATCGTTGTTCGTTATTTGTTCCCACCGATGAAGCACCCTCCGAGTCAGAGCTGCCAGCAGCAACGCCAGTGACTGTATGCAAAAGCACGAGGAGGACGGCAAAAGTTTGGGTAGTAGGAAGATTTGTCAGTTATATAATTGAGACTCCGCTCAAACTTTCATTGATTTCATTGCTTTCTCGACGCCGTCGTCGACAAGGAAAATAACTTCAAGTCATGCGTCCGTATGTTTTACGGTTTTGGATGCATCACCACTCGCTTGACGATTTCTGCAGCGGGACTCTCAAGGAGTGTGGGACTCATCTGACATTGTTCGTCCCAGTTTGAATCAAAACTTCGCTCGCTTCGTGGAGGTTGGCCGGGGTAGTTGGAACCACTTTCATTTCCCGTTCCAACAACTTAAACGTGTACAGTTGTGCTTCTCAAGGCCCTCATGCAGGCCACATAGATGTCGTTGCTGAAATAATCGACCACAACAGGGTGAACATACACTTCCGATCACCACTTTTCATGTTTCGTTACTCTTAATACCCAGGCAGTCATCGATGGCCCAACAACGGGCGTTCCGCACCTCATCCTCACACCCCTCACCGTTCCAAAACTTCCACGCAGCGCGAGCTCTGGCATTGTGAAGAAATACGTCGAGAAGACTGACGTCGTTGCTAAATTGAAATCAGTGGCATGGGCGAAGAAGCATGCTGCGGCAGAGAAGCGGCGAATACTCACCGACTTCGAGTGCATCCAGGTCATGGCGCACAAAAAGTCACGGCGTGATAAGGTGCGCAAGGTACTCAAAGGCCATGAGCTTTCAGAGGTGACTCGGCTAGAGGGTTTAGGTTGCCGTAGCTGTGTGACTCTACACCGAGCCCGAGGCGTAAAGACAAGAACATGGCATATAATGTGGTTGCAAGGCCAGCTGCACGGCTGGCCTTACACCACCATCTGTTATCCCCATCCATCAGATTGGTAGGACTACGTTAACGATCCTACTAAACGCCTTACTACTATAATGGCTTATGCGATATCAATGTACTTAAAGACCTCCAAATCGTGAGGTTATGGAGCAGCGAGGCATCGCCAGCTGTCTCTCTCTCGCTTCCACCCATCAATTCGCGCGTCACACGGCATGCCTGCGCAGCAGCAGGTTTCGTGTAGCCCATCGGCCATCCGAACGCGTCCGCAGCTCGGCTCCCGCGCTGTCAAGGTCGCACCCGTCATCACAACACAGTGTTTAGCATCATTTACAGGCAGTGACGCCTCTATGAATTCACGCGGCACCAATTGCGATGACTTTACATGCCACAGTACCGTAGGGGTAAAATAAAAATGCGATTCGGATATTTGAAATACAGAGTTCGGGGGAACGCGAGTTACCGCTGGGTTGCTTGCCATCCCCGTGCTTCCCTATGTGCCTCGGCGGCAGCTGAGTGGCGACGCAGAGGGCGACACAGACAAATGTGAGGAGCATGACATAGACAAAACATCATTTGCGAGTGAGAACGCAAACAGCGATGCGGCGGCCGCGGGCCCGACTGTAAAGCAACCACGGTCTGGGCGAGGCCGTTCGGTGCGCCAAGCGAACGCTTGTTTCGGCGCTGTCGCAGCTATGAACATGAATACCAAGCTTTTATGCACAAATATAATCAGTGACGGGCGTCGCGATCGCGAAAACGACGCACTGAATCCCATGTCGGTCATGCCAATTCACGGGGAGCTGCAACAAGACGATGAGCCATACGGTCTCGTTAGCGCTATCATGGCCAGGGGTGATATAGCGCGCCGCCAGATTCTCGAACGGGAATATGGTGAAGGTGATCAGGTATGCAGCCATACTAGTGAGGACGACGTCACGACACGTCCTGGACCGAGACGCCTGACCACGCGCGGGAAGAAGACGAATTGGAGAATGCATCCAGCCACATGCCGATAGACGCGGGATTGAGATCGAGCCCGCCCAAATCTATCGGGATTGACCAGACAAGTGGGACAAGGGCCATCGCCGACATGTCCAGCAATTTGCCGCGCGAAATAATTTGGACTGCCAGCTGCCACTCCGAGTCAGGTGTCAAGTGTTGTTTGTTGTTTGTTCCCAATGAAGCGTGAGGCAGCCAATAGCAGCCAGTGCTTGTCTCAACTTCTCACTTCACTTTACCATGGCTCTTCCACAACCGAATTCGTATGTCAACATCTTTCACACCTGATGCCGATATTCCTGTTAACCATCACTATAGCCCAGATCCTCCAAAGTCCGGAATTGGGTACATCAGTCACTTCATCTTCGTTTTCGATACTAGTATTTACTCAGATAATTGCCTTTCATTAGTGTGATCAGCGACCAGGCCAGCGGAATGCAATCGAGTATGCCCCAGCTCGAGGTCACTGGTACCTATCTTATTAATTCTACTCTGATCAGTACTAAATCTCTCCCTCTTGTCAGTCCTCAGGGCGCACAATCTTCCTCGTCTTAAAATCCTCCCGGGTAAAGAGAGACAGTTTTATGTTACAGTGACGAACGGGAAGAATACATGGCAGACGCGATCGAAGCAGAGTGTGGCGCAGCACGTGGAGTGGAACGAAAAAGTTGATGCATTGTGAGAGCTGCCAGTGTCAGATTTTTATACCCATGTCCAACTGACTCTTCCGCAGTGCTTTACCACCACTTTCCAGTATTATAATATCTCTTTATGCGAAGAGGACCGTGCGGACAGACATCCTTATCGGAAGGCAAGAGATCACCTGCGAAGCTCGACGCGGTTCGTCTATTCCTTCGAGTTCTTACTCTTGTACTTGCTGAGCATTCTACATGTAGAACTCGAGATTATTTTCAGCGATGGTGGACATGGTGGACACTTTAGAGAGCCGGCCACACTAATATTGACTATCGCCGCGTCGACGAACTCTCTAAATCCGGCAGACACCTGCCCAAATCCTACAACGACAGCACTGGACAATCCTGGTGCCGAAGGAAGTGGTGCACGCCCTGGTGACCTTCCTACCTGGGGCGATACTCCTGTGGGACAAGTACAAGATGGCCAGACGGAGATCTCACGTACTGTCGATCGTGCCGAGGAAGCCATGAAAGGTATGGATACGATGACGGCATGGGAGGGTGCCATTGGTGTTATCAAGCAAGTACTCGACACTATCGGTCCAATCGCAGATGTATGTCTCATCGATTTTTCTCATCCGTTGCTTTGCTGAACTAGGTTTTTGCGCTTCAGTTGTTCCCCCATGCACAGCTAGCATGGAAGCTGCTCTCAAAGATTCCTGAGGTTTGTCTCCGTGCTCTGTCGGAGGATATCGATAGTTCAATCTTTTTCTGCCATCAGACTCTGCTACTCCAGTTGAAGCGTGACGACAATGTCAGAACATTACTTCAGGCAATCCTGGACGCATTTGACTTTGCAAAGAAAGCGGACGTTCTGAGGAACATGGACCCGGAGTCTACGCAACCGAAAATCCTGGATGAGATGCTGGAGTGTGTCTCGGAATGTGCCAAATTTATCACATCGTATGCGGAGGATGTGCAAATCGGTACGTAGTCTTGGCCTCTCTGTGGTCATTCGTCATAACAAAGATTTGATTTAGGAAAGCGGACTTTGAAGAATTTTGTCCGGCAGGTTGATGCGAAAATTGATCAGTATCGCACAAACCTCTCTCGACTGCGAGATAATTTCCTGGCGAGTACTGCTGTCGTCACTGGGATTGCTGTGTTAGAAGCCGGTGTGTTGTCCTAATGGTAACAGGGTTGCTGGATAAATCTTCCTGACGAGGGGCACAAAGAATTGCAGGCAAACATCAGAGAACTACCTTATAAAGGAGGCTGGCGATTTGGCAATAGGAAGCGCTGTCTTCCGGGCACACGCGAAGACTTTTTGGATCATATTGTCAACTGGGTCGAGAGTCCTGAATCTCAACGTGGGCTCGTCCTCCTCGGACAAGCAGGCACAGGAAAGTCTTCAATCGCACATGAGGTCGCACGTCTATTCCAGAATAAGTACCTCTCCAGTTACTTCGCATTTTTGCGGAAAGAGGGATCCAAAGATGAAGCTTACCAGCTGTTCACGACGCTCGCTCGCGATCTCTCCGATCGCTATCCTCCATTCAAATTAGCCCTCGGGAGGGTCCTGAAGCATGATCCATCTCTTCGTAGTACTCGACATTATCGCACACTGTTCGAATCTCTTCTCATCGAACCAGTCAAGAACGTTCATTTCACCGACCCAATCCTTATTGTGGTCGATGCGTTGGATGAGAGTGGTGATGCGACCAGTCAAGACGGGCTGCACAAGTTTCTAGGTCAACATCTGTTCGAGTTGCCATCCAATTTCCGTATCCTCATCACCTCGAGGCCGGAGAATGGTATTGAACATGCGTTCTGTAATGCGTTGTCCGTGCGCACCCTCTTTATGGACGATCACGAACTGGCTGCAAAGACGGAGCAAGATATTGGCCTATATCTCCGGAGCGAACTCCCTTTGTACCTGTTCGAACGACATGGTGTCAACCTCGCAAAGGCAGCGGAAGGGTTGTTTCAGTGGGCTGCCGTTGCTTCCGGGCTGATAAACAATCCTCCTCCTAGCTTTGGGTTTAGCAAGAAGCAGGTCATACAGCGTCTATTGGGAAACTCTCGAGGTCGGGATGGGCAAGATCCTTTGGACCAGCTATATGGAGAAGTTCTGGAAGGGTACTTCAAGCCGGTTGCAGCACAGACCCTGTTTCGTTCCGTGATGGGGCAGCTTTTTGCTGCTCTTGTTCCGCTTTCCATCCATTCTTTGACTACTCTACGACGACATGCACCCCAGGATGACCCCGATGACCCTGACCCCGAGGATTCGGAATGCGTTGTTGAGATGCTCCGTCACCTTGGCTCACTTCTCAGTAACGTGACCTCATCCGACGATACCCTCCCGATCATCCCTCTCCACACCTCATTTCGTGACTTCCTGGCGGATGAGAAGAGTGGGGTATTTCACATTGACCTTGGCAAGGCTCATCGTCAGCTGGCACATTCGTGTCTTGGATTAATGCTGAATGAGCTCAAGTTCAACATTTGCAAACTGGAATCGTCATATGTTGCCAACAGGAACGTGCCAGATCTCGAATCTCGAATTGCCAAATATGTTCCACCTGCTCTATCGTATGCGTGCTTTTTCTGGGGCGATCATTTAGAACATCTTGGTTTTGAACAAGACCTGTTTCCAAAACTTCGATCACTGTTCGAGACAAGGTTTCTTTTTTGGCTGGAAGTTCTTAGCATCAAGAACAGTGTCGGTCTTGCATCACGAGCATTGGCATCTCTGAACACATGGTTACGATCTGACCAGCAGAAGGTAGGCGGCTCTTATCATGTTATACGACATCTATTAACTATTGGGCACAATTACAGCAGTCATTCCAATCAGATGTTGAAAATCTGTTGGCATTAGTGGAGGATGTATTCGCGTTTGTGCGGTATTTCGGGATGGCGATATCAAGAAGCATTCCGCATATATATATATCTGCTCTCCCTTTTGCGCCATCCTCTTCCCGTGTCGTGGAACACCACCTTCACCTATTTCCCCATACATTTTCTTTGAGACGTGGACAGTTGTCCGATTGGCCAGCATTGGAAATGACGATTGAAGCTCATGACGGAACAGTCACCTCTGTTGTATTCTCGCCAGATGGGCAATGGATCGCATCAGCCTCGCAAGATTACACGGTTCGGGTGTGGGATGCTACGACGGGGGAAATTGTAGCGGGACCGTTTATTGGACACACCAAAGAAGTCCTCTCTGTCGCATTCTCGCCTAACGGGAATTGCATCGCATCGGCTTCGGTCGATGGCACGATTTGCGTGTGGGATGCCGTAACAGGAGAGGTCGTAGCGGGACCATTTACTGGACACACGGATTGGGTCAGATGCATTGCATTCTCGCCCAACGGTGGAATGGGGTCAGAGGCCAGGCGGGGGAGAGAACCCCAGGTGACAGGAGAGGCGCCGGAACACCTAGTTAGACCGATGATGTAATAAGAGAACAAGGGTTCTTGACGCGATACCACGACTCAGCCGGCAAGACACGCCCCTGCAACGTGGTGACGAGAGCGAGTTTCAACTCACGAGGCCCAAGCGAAGGCATAAAGCACACGACAGCCTACATAAAAGCGAGCAGAATGACACCCCCGACTCGAGTTCCCCCACCACGAGCGGCAAAAGCAAAGCCCAAAGTAAACACGCTCATCACACCTCCCCCAGACGGAAGTACCAGTAACACCCCAGCACCGACAAGCGGAAGCTCTAGCCCAGACGTAGACGAGCTTTTGCGGGTAGATACATCAACCGACGAGACATCGGACTTCAGCCTTCCCTCGAGCCTATCCCCATCCCCAGCACTCCACACAGCTCCGCTCACACCCCTGCGACCGAGTCCGTTAGGCCCCAACCACGAACCCGAGCAAAGAATCCAGTGGCCAACACTGCCAGCACAGCCGCTAACCACTCAGCCAGCGACCACAGCACCGCCACGATTTATGGCCACAGCAATCGTAGAACCATTCGGAGGGCACCACAGCCAGAACCCAAGGAAGTTCTTGCAGGACCTAGAGTACCAGATGACGCTGACAGGCATCACGACGGCCCAAGCCAAAGCAGGCTTCCTTCGTCTGCGTCTGGAAGTGGATTCCCTAGCACAAGACTGGTACAGCGCACTCCCGGTGGCAACACGCGAGGACTGGGACCTCCTCGAGCTGGCGTTCACAGCGAGATGGGATACGCAGCTGCTACCGGCCAAGACGATCATGGAAAAAACGGACGAGCTGATCAATTACAGGCTCAAACCTGAAGAGGTCGGAACCATGGTTCCCCACATGGGCAGGATGCAGCACGCACACGTCGCATGGGCAGAACAAATTCTCGAGAAGGCTCGGGCGTGCGAGCTCGAGAACAGGTCGGAGTACATCCAGCAGGTGCTAGCCCAGTTACCCGGGTCAGTCAGTGAAGGCATACAGCGGAATTACACTAACTGGACCACGTTCACGAGCAATGTAAAAGCGATCGACATGGCCCAGCTGACGACACGCGCCAACTCCGAAAAGACCATCCGCGACCTGACAGCAATGGTCACGGACCTTAAGCTGGACAACCAAGCCATGAAACAAGGCGGAAGTCACAAGCCGCAGCAGCGCGGAGTTGCCCAGACAGTGACCACAACCAGAGCAGTCAGAAACATTCCCTCAAACGCAGTCGTACCATACCGCCCAGGGCCATACACGTCCACTACTCCCAGAGGCTTTCAGCAGCGAGTCCCAGCAACGGAGGCGGAGAGAGCGGACATGAGGCAACGACTAACCGTGTACCAACACCAGCCAGACACAGACGCAGGCCAAGCCACGTATAGGCGCCAGATGGCACAGTGGCGAGCGGGTAGAGGCAGCAACGACAGGATCACACGCACGACTCCGGTTCCGCTGAGGCCAGGAACGGCAGCAGCAGGCAGCGGTGAATGCTACGGATGCGCCACACACGGACACATGTCAGCGCACTGCCCGGTTCCCGAGGGCCACGCAAACAGGTTGTCAGCAGAAGAGGCGACTTGGAGAGTACTCTGCACGGGCATGCTGGGACGGAACAACAGGGCTGACACTGGAAGAGCTCCAGCAGAAAGTGAATAAGGAATGCGAGGCAGCAGGACTGATGCCGCATTTCCGGGTACCACCGCCACACGAACCAGCGCCAGTCGAAACAACCAAGAAGTACGAAGAACAAAAATGGCGGATATGCCAGGACTTTCGAGAAGTGAACAAGCTCTCAAAGGTAGCCCCAATGCCGCAAGGTGACATACGCGCAAAGCAGCACAGATTAAGCGGCCACAAGTATGTTAGCACAATCGACTTTGCCTCAGGATTCTATGCTGTCGAGATTGACCAGGAATCCCGGCCGTACACCGCCTTTTACGTGGAAGGCCTCGGCCACTTCTGGTACATAAGGATGCCGTTTGGCCTCACCGGAGCACCAACAGCATTTGCAGCGATGGCAGCGAACCACCTCCATGACCTTATCGCAGACGAGACAATGGAGATCTTCGTAGACGATGGAGGCTCTGCAGCGGACACGTTCCAGGAAATGAAAGAGAAGCTCACCAGGATTTTGGACCGAGTCCGCGAACGGAAACTCTCACTATCCGCAGCTAAGTCCCAGTTCTTCATGTCGGAGGCTACATTTGCAGGGGCGAGAGTAAGCTTAAAAGGTGTATTACCAGATCTCACAAAGTTAACCGCAATTGTCGACTGGAAACGACCAGCGAGCGCCCTAAACCTAGTGTCATTCCTTGGCCTAACGGGACACTTCAGGGATCTCATACGGGGCTACGCGCGCATAGAAGGACCATTACGAGATTTATTAGCACAAGTGTCGCTACCACAGCCATGCACAAAAACGTCATACTGAAGAGTCATGGCGGACCACAAAACGGAAGGGCGATGGGAAGAACGCCACACGAAGGCCTTCCTGGACCTCAAAATAGCAATAACATCTGAGCCGATATTGCGAGGGCCTAGATGGGATGGCACACCGTTCATAGTAACGACAGACGGATGTCAGGAGGGATTTGCAGGCGTGCTGGCCCAAAGATCCCCCCGCATAAAGCCAGATGGCACAGTAACACACAAACTCCACCCGATCGCGTTTGCGTCAAAGCGAACATCCCCGACGGAAGCTAAGTACAAGCCATTCCTATTAGAGTTTGCTGCACTCAAGTTCTCCTTAGACAAGTTTTCAGACACAATCTGGGGGTTCCCGGTCGAGATCGAGACGGATTGCCAAGCCCTCCGAGACACACTGCTCAGCGAAAAGCCTAACGCAGTCCATGCACGCTGGCGGGATGGCATACTGGCGCATCAGATCATAGATGTGCGCCATGTACCAGGCAAGATCAATGTGGTGGCAGACGGACTAAGCAGGCAGTGGGAAGGACAACCCCCCAGTGAGGAGGACGGGAGCGATTGGACAGTGAACCCAGATCGAGATGAGCAGGTCGGCTTGATCAACGACGTCCTACTCACACTTGATAAGGCAGATCAAGACCAAGTAGAAGCTCTGCGGGACAGGCTCAAAGACGAGCATCTATTCGTAGAGGTCATAGATGCGATTCAGAACCAGGACAGCGCAAAGACGGTGCGCGATCGGAAGCGTGCCCGTCACAGAGCATCCCAATATGTGCTAGAGGAGGGCAAGCTCTGGAAGCTGCACGGTGGTAAAAGCACAAGGACGAGGACGAGAACAGAGTGCGTATCACGAAAAGAAGCAGAGGAGATTGCGGGCGAGCAGCACCAGCGCGGCGGGCACATGGGTCGGGACGCGGTCAAGATCGCGTTAACAGACCGCATCACCAGCCCAGATCTAGACCTGACGATAGTGCGAGCAATCCGAGCGTGTTCGCAATGCAAAAATTTCGGGCCATCAAGGCTAAATGCGCTCCTACAACCGATAACGAGACGACACCCCTTCGAACTTCTGGTAGGCGATTACCTGTCGATGCCAGCAGGGAAGGGAGGGTACACCACGATAGGGTTGTACCTCGACACGTTCTCCCAGCATATTTGGGCCTTCAAGCACAAAACCGCTGGCACCGCCAAGACGACAGTCGAGGCACTCAGCTGCATCAACAAGAACTTCGTAATGCCCGAGGCATTCATGACAGATGGCGGATCCCATTTCAACAACGCAGCAGTACGAGAGTTCTGTGACACGAACACTTGCAAGCACCACGTCACGCCAGCGTACTCACCGTGGGTCAACGGGCTCGTAGAAGGCACGAACAAGATACTACTCCACGTCCTAAAGCGGCTATGTGCCCCAGAAGTAGGCGAGCGCGAGAACGACGGGAGTTGGGAGAACCTTCCCCGAGCATGGCCAGACCATCTAGACACAGCAGTAGCAGCACTGAACAGGCGCATCCTTCCAGCTCTCAAGTTCACGCCAAAGGAGCTACTCCTCGGAATGGCGATCAACACACTGAGAACAGAGACGGACGCAGCAGGGCAAGGCGAACCAACCGAAGCCGAAGCAACAATACATATGGCGTATGCAGCACAACAACGCATTGATGGGTACGAGGCAATTGTTAAACACGCAATCGGGCGCAAAAACGCGTTTGATAAGCGGGTACACAAACAATCTGGTGAGGTTACATTTCGCATTGGGCAACTAGTTCAGGTTTATCGTAGTGACATGGACTACACGTTCAAAACTGAGCGTAAACTAATACCAAAATGGTCACAACCATACCGAATCCGCACGCGCATCCGAAACGCCTACATCCTAGAACGGCTCGATGGAACGGACATGGAAGGGGAATTCAGCGCGAGGCGGCTAAGGGGGTTTGTCCCGAAGCCGAAAGGGAAACTAGAGGAAGAACAAGCACAGTGGTTGAAAGACAATCCGGAGAGCGAAGAGGCAGAAGCGGCGCGGACACCGCTATTCACGAGAGGGGAGCATGGAATGGGGTCAGAGGCCAGGCGGGGGAGAGAACCCCAGGTGACAGGAGAGGCGCCGGAACACCTAGTTAGACCGATGATGTAATAAGAGAACAAGGGTTCTTGACGCGATACCACGACTCAGCCGGCAAGACACGCCCCTGCAACGGGCAACACATTGCATCGGCCTCGAACGATCGCACGATTCGTATTTGGGATGCCACAACTGGAGAAGTGATAGCAGGCCCGTTTATTGGACACACTGATAAGATCTTCTTTGTCACATTCTCACCAGATGGGAAACATATTGCCTCTGCCTCTGGAGATTGCACGATTCGCATGTGGGATGCTGCAACAGGAGAGACCATAGCGGGCCCGTTTACTGGACACACTAAACGGGTCGACTGTGTTGTATTTTCACTCGATGGGAAACATGTTGCTTCGGCCTCAGGCGATCGCACTATTCGTGTGTGGGATGCCGCAACAGGAAAGGTGTTAGCCGGCCCATTTACTGGACACACCAGTGCTATCTACTTTGTTGCATTCTCGCCAGATGGGAAACACATCACCTCAGCCTCGGGAGATCGCACGATTTGCGTGTGGAATTCCGCAACAGGTCAGATCGTAGCAGGCCCATTCACTGGACACACATCTTCCATATTTTCTATTTCAGTCTCACCTGACGGGCAGCGCATTGCCTCGGCCTCGGATGATGGCACGGTTTGTGTGTGGCATCCCAGAAAAGGAGTGGCAGGGGCCTCGTTTACCGGACATACCCAATCAATCTTTTCCGTTGCACTCTCACCAGATGGGCAACGGATAGCCTCGGCCTCTGCAGATTGCACAGTTTGTGTGTGGGATGCCGCAACAGGAGAGTTGACAGCAGGTCCATTTACTGGTCACACCGATTGGGTCCTTTTTGTTGCGTTCTCCCCTGAACGGCAGCGGATTGCCTCGGCCTCGCGAGATCATACGATTCGCGTGTGGGATACCGCGACAGGAAATGTTATAGCGGGCCCGTTTACTGGACATACCGATGAGGTCAACTCTGTTGCATTCTCGCCGGACATCGCGTCGGCCTCGGACGATCGCACGATTCGTGTGTGGGATGCCATGACAGGAGAGGTTGTAGTGGGCCCATGTACTGGACACACTGAGGCGGTCTTCTCTGTTGCATTCTCGCCGGACGGGAAGCGCATCGCCTCTGCCTCGAGTGACTGCACAATTCGAGTATGGGATGCTGCGACAGGGGAGGTTGTAGCAGGTCCATTTACTGGTCACACTCAGCTTGTCAGATCTGTCGCGTTTTCACCGGACGGGCAGCGAATCGCCTCAGCCTCGTTCGATCGCATGATCCGTGTGTGGGATTCTGTGACAGGACAAGCAGTTGTCGGCCCATTCACTGGACACGCCGATGGCGTCACCTCTGTTGCATTCTCACCAGATGGGCGGCGCATTGTATCTGCCTCGAACGATCGCACGATTCGCTTGTGGGATTCTGCTACAGGGGTGGCCGTAGCGGACCCGTTTATTGGACACACTGATTGGGTCGAGACTGTTGTATTCTCACCAGATGGGTGGCGGATCGTTTCTGCCTCGGGAGATTGCACGATTCGCATGTGGGATGCCACAACAGGACAGGAAGTTGTGGGCTCATCCACCGGATTCACCCAATCGACCAACTCTGGTGCGTCCACCTTTGATAGGTAGCCTGTCATCTTGCCCTTACAAGATCACACGATCCATATAGGAAGGCTCAGAACAGAAGATATTGATAGAGATTGCTTTATGGAGAAGTTCCCAGTCAATAGCGATGGGTGGATGTATGGGGAAGATAAAGAACTCTTGTTGTGGATTCCTCCCATTCACCGGCCATACCTTTATAGAGCTAACACAGTGTGGGTTGCTGGCAAAGATAGAACTGAGGTAGATCTCTCAAATTTTGTGTATGGATCAAATTGGGCTACTGTATACGCTCATAGTTCATCTAAATAGAGACACATGTATTTATGCAAATTCCGATTACTGTCACGGTACCCTTCCAATTCAGTTAGCGCCACCAAGTCTGTCTGAAGATGGCCAGTAGAGCAGTCCAGAAATCAAGCTAGGAGAGCGTGTATCGTGGAAGGGTAAGGGTGACCGCAGACGAAATGAGAGTGGTGGTGGCACCACACACCTAGCGCTCCTCTCCCCTACACCTTCACAGAGCCAATGGTTACACCCTCTAAAGTCTTGAAAACTCTGCCAAGATCCTCCCAGGTTTCTGAGAACGGGTCTTTACTGAGGTAGCAATGAATGAAAATATGTTCGGAGTACAATTACTGCCCAGTTAGGACCACGCGTCAGAAATGAAGGCTTTATTGGACAGCAAGCAAACTCTGCTTACCATGCGGATGGTTTGAGGGCCATCTCAACCTTGAGGTCTGTGATAAGTTGATGAACCGGAGGATGCGGCTGGTGTCTTGAGATGGAGATGGCTAATGGGGATCTGAGCGGAAAGTAGATCACGGGTATATGTGCTGAAATGTGGTGTGCGAGGTCACGGTATCGGTTAGTGGAGGCACTGGAGGCCTGGAGGCCAATCGCAGTTCTTCTCCGATCGTGGTTGAGAAGTTGCGAAGCGACCCAACCAGGGTACTAACACCATGCTTGTCTGACTCACTCTTCCTCTGATAGTGAGGCCGCGTTCGTGTAAGAGTGACGTGGCATAACGTATGTCTTTTTCGCGCGACCGTGAACATCACGTACGCATAGACACCTAACTTACTCAGTGGGTGACCAAGGGTCGGAGTTGGGCATGACGATGTACGTAGCTTTTCAAGTAGCGTTTCTTTGTATTTCTCTCCACCGCCGGGATCTTGAAACCTCAAGGCAGATACTAGACCGTTATTCTTTCCCAAGCGTCTTTAGGCACCTCGATGGGCGAGAGTCAAATGGTAATAATATGGCCGTTGCGCGACGAGGACGGCTCCTACGCTCACATGACACTGTCGTAACTCAATGACCCGAGTGCTTCTTTTTACTGAGCCCGCGTACGGTCCATCTTTCCCCAGCTCTGATATGATCTTCGGTGATGTGATTAGAAGGCAAATGAAATCGTTAGATAGCGTACTTTATTTCGCCATGTCTGTTCCGAATAAAGCCCACTCTCTTCGTCTTCCACTGGCACCCGCCATTTGAGGTCGCTAGGTAGTCGTCCAGCAAACCCGTCCGGGCGACATGCCCCATCACCGTTTGCGTTTCTGTATTTGATCACGCCGCTGACGTTGATCCGAGAGTGGGCAGCTGTTAGCTGCTGCGGGTGACGGTGAAGGAAGGTCAGAGGTAAAGAGAGGTGGTCGGAAAGAGGCCCGAGTCAGCGCTCCGTGATTTGCTTTGTTGCCAAACTCCGACTTCCGCTCCGAGTCCTCTCACCTGGGCCGGCTCTCTCACTCACCAGTTGCTTGCTGTTCATTTCGTTAGTTGTTGACTCGCCGAGTCTCCCCAACCATCCTTGCTTCCTATTCAACCATCTCCGTCGCTAGATATCCGCCTTCCTGCTGACATAACTCTGAGCAAAAGAAAGAGGAATCCTCAAGAATGGGAGGGGAGCACAGAGGCTACTTGGGTCAAGTCGCACGGCTACGACGTCTGCCCGAAGGTTCTTCCTCTCTGCAGTCATTGGGCTCTGATGCGTCTAGCCCTAGAAATGTCCAAGAGACCCTTGTACTGTCCGGATTGTAGCAGCTGCGGACAATCACTATACTCTACCGTTACCGCTGCCAAGCACGAGACATGTAGCTCCCTCAGGCTTCATCAGGGGCACGCACTCGACAAGCGACGAAGTCAAATTCCCCAGTGGTGCCCTAGCCGTACCCTTCGGATTCGTCAAACTCTCGAAGGGTCAGGGTATCATTTTTCGCTAGAGCAAAGTTTTAACGCATGGGCCACTTGCATTGACATTTCCCACTTGAAAGGATAAAGGGAACTGGATGTACAAGGATTCGTCTGATTCGGAAATAGGCAGTCGTTCAGTGGCGGGCATCTTCATCGTATCGGGACTATGTAATTGGCTGTCATAATTCATATCTCTTTTCTTTTTTTCCGTGGTTCATTCGTTCAGATTGGGCTTCGACCTCGCAAGGATCCCCGCATTTTCAGCCTAACTCCGGCCCTTGCCAGTGATGTATGCCAGCGTGCGGAAGTAAGAATGTGTACTGGCATAAATCCAGCGAATTGTCCTACTCGCTCAAAAAAGTTTGGACTGCAAGTGCGACTCCGCGGCCAAAATGTCAAAATGTCAACGTAACCGTTGTTGGTTGTTTGTTCCCAACGATGAAGCGCCCTACGAGTCGCCCCAGCCTGAACATACGGCAGGGGCGCCAGAGCTTGTCTCAACTTCTCACTTCAGTCTACGATGGCTCTTCCACAACCGAATACGTATGCCAACATCTTTCACACCTGATGCCGAAGTTCCTGTTAACCATTACCATAGCCCAAATCCTCCAAACTCCGGAATCGGGTACATCAGTCACTTCATCTTCGTTTTCGATACAAGTATTTACTCAGATAATTGCCTTTGATTAGCGCGATCAGCAATCAGGCAAGCGGAATGCAATCGAGTATACCCCAGCTCAAGGTCACTGGTACATATCTTAGTAATTCTACTCCGATCAGTACTAAATCTCTCCCACTTGTCAGTCCTCAGGGCGCACAATCTTCCTCGTCTAAAAGTCCTCCCGGGTAAAGAGAGACAGTTTTATGTTACAGTGACGAACGGGAAGAATACATGGCAGACACGATCGAGGCAGAGCGTGGCACAGCACGTGGAGTGGAAGATGCATTGTGAGAGCTGCCAGTGGAGGATATTTATACTCCGGTCCAACTGACTCTCCTACAGTGCTTTACCACCACTCTCCAGCATTATAATATCTCTTTATGCGAAGAGGACCGTGCGGACAGACATCCTTATCGGAAGGCAGGAGATCACCTGCGAAGCTCGACGCGGTTCGTCTATTCCTTCGAGTTCTTACTCTTGCGCTTGCTGAGTACCCTACTTGTAGAACTCGAGATTATTTTCAGCAGCGATGGTGGACATGGTGGACACTTAACAGAGCCGGCCACACTAATATTGACTATCACCGCGTCGACGAATTCTCTAAATCCGGCAGCCACTATCCTAAGTCCTAAAACAACAGCGCTGGACAATTCTAGTGAAGAAAGTATACGTCCTGGTGATCTTCCTACCGGGGGCAATACTCCTGTTGGACCAGTACAAGATGGTCACACGGAGATCTCACGTACTGTCGATCGTGCCGAGGAAGCCATGAAAGCTATGGATACGCTGATAGCGTGGAAGGGTGCCATTGGTGTTATCAAGCAAGTACTCGACGCTATCGGTCCAATCGCAGATGTATGTCCCACATCGATTTTGCGCATCCTTTGCTTTTCTGAGCTAGCTTTCGCGCTTCAGTTGCTCCCCCATGCACAGCTAGCATGGAAGCTGCTCTCAAAGATTCCCGAGGTGCGTCTCCGTGCCTTGATGGAGGACAGGGAGCGTCTCAATGGGTTCCATCAATCGCCAGACTTTGCTACTCCAGCTTCAGCGTGATGACAACGTCCAAACACTACTTGAGGCGATACAAGAGGGGTTTGAATTTGCAAGGGAGGCGGATGCCTTGAAGAACATGGAACCAGCGTCTAGTCAGGCAAGAATCCTGGATGAGATGCTCGAGTGCGTCTCAGAATGTGCCAAATTTATCATATCGTATGCGGAGAATGTGCATGTCGGTACGTCGTCTTGCCCTCTCTTATTTTCCATTCATGATGAACATTTGATTTTCAGCAAAGCGGACTTTGAAGAATGTCATGAGGAAAGTTGATGCGAAAGTTGATGAGTACTGCACAAGGCTCGCTCGACTGCGAGATAATTTCCTCGCGCGTACTGCTGTCGTCACTGGGATTGCTGTGCTAGAGGTTGGTGCGTAGTCCTAATGGTAATACGATCGTCGGACAATCTTTCTGACGATAGGCACAAAGAATTGCAGGCAAACATCAGAGAATTACCTTACAAAGGAGGCTGGCGATTTGGGGATGGGAAGCGCTGTCTTCCGGGAACACGCGAAGACTTCTTGGATCATATCGTCAAGTGGGTCGAGAGTCCTGAATCTCAACGTGGGCTCGTGCTCCTCGGTCAAGCAGGCACAGGAAAGTCTTCAATCGCACATGAGGTCGCACGTCTATTCCAGAATAGGTGCCTCTGCACTTACCTCGCGTTTTTGCGGAAAGAGGGATCCAAAGATGAAGCTTACCAGCTGTTCACGACGCTCGCTCGCGATCTCTCCGATCGCTATCCTCCGTTCAAATTGGCCCTCGGGAGGGTACTGAAGAATGATCCGTCTCTTCGGAATACTCGACATTATCGCACACTCTTCGAATCCCTTCTTCTCGAACCTGTCAAGAACGTTCAGTCTAGCGACCCAGTCCTTGTCGTGATCGATGCATTGGATGAGAGTGGTGATGTGATAGGTCCAAACGGGTTGCACAAGTTTCTAGCTCAACACCTGTTTGAGTTGCCATCCAATTTCCGTATCCTCATCACCTCGAGGCCGGAGAGCGGTATGGAACGTGCGTTCTGTAATGCGTTGTCCGTGCGCACGCTCTATATGGATGATCACAAACTGGCTGCAAAGACGGAGCAAGATATTGCCTTGTATCTCCGGAACGAACTCCCTTTGAACCTGTTCGAACGATATGGTGTCAAACTCGCAGAGGCAGCGGAAGGATTGTTTCAGTGGGCAGCCGTTGCTTCCGGGCTAATAAACTATCCTCCTCCTAGCTTTGGGTTTAGCAAGAAGCAGGTCATACAGCGTCTATTGGGGCACTCTCGAGGTCGTGATGGGCAAGATCCTTTGGACCAGCTATATGGAGAAGTTCTGGAAGGGTACTTCAAGCCGGTTGCAGCACAGACCCTATTTCGTTCCGTGATGGGGCAACTTTTTGCTGCTCTCGTTCCGCTTTCCATCCGTTCTTTGACTATTCTGCGACGATATTCACCCCAGGATGACCCCGATGACCCTGACCCCGAGGATTCGGAATGTGTTGTTGAGATGCTTCGTCACCTTGGGTCACTTCTCAGTAACGTGACCTCATCCGACGATACCCTCCCGATCATCCCTCTCCACACCTCATTTCGTGACTTCTTGGCCGATGAGAAGAGTGGAGTATTTCACATCGACCTTGGGAAGGCTCACCGTCAGCTGGCACATTCATGTCTTGGATTAATGCTGAATGACCTCAAGTTCAACATTTGCAAACTGGAATCGTCATACGTTGCCAACAGGGACGTGCCAGATCTAGAATCTCGGATTCCTCAATATATTCCATCTGCTCTATCGTATTGCTGCGTTTTCTGGGGGGATCATTTAGAGCGTCTTGATATTGAACAGGACCTGTTTCCCAAACTTCAATCGCTATTCGAGACAAGGTTTCTGTTTTGGCTGGAAGTGCTTAGCATTAAGAATAGTGTCAGTCTCGGATCACGAGCATTGGCATCTCTGAACACATGGTTGCGATCTGATCAGCAGAAGGTAGGCGGCTCTTATCATGATATACGACATGTATTAACTATTGGGTTCAATTACAGCGACTATTCCAATCCGAGGTTGAGAATCTGTTGGCATTAGTCGACGATGCGTTCGCGTTTGTGCGGTATTTCGGGA
>QLPA01001140.1:0-14260 GCA_003313945.1 Lactifluus pinguis
GAAGGGGGATAAAGGTGGACAAAGGGAAAGAGAAATCAAAGAAAATTAGTATAAGCAATAAAAGGAAAAGTTATAACACACGGTTACACACCAGTATGTTCCATACTAACAAGAAATCAATATTAATGGAGTGGTAGTGATAGTATTGAGACAAGTATCGTTTGGTTGATCGTAATCAATCTTAGTGTACATAGTAGTGTTCAGGCAAAGCAACAACTTGAAAGAACAAAAACAAGAAATCCATAGTTGTGATGGATCATTGTGCATGGCTGAAAGGATAGGTATTGAACTTAGATAGTCAATAACAAAGGAGTATAACCACAGTTTGTGAGTAGGACAGTACTTACTAGAAATATTATCATGAAGTCACCATGACATCCCTTTGACTAGTGACATTGTATCACAGTATCAGTGGATCAAGTATATCCCATATGTTGTTTACAGCACATCCTGGCACTAAAGTTGATGGTTGTGGACTTGCGGATGATCAAATGGTATATTGATGTTCAAATTCTCAGAGCTTGGCCACCTTTCTGATAAGAAGCTCTAGCAAGTTGTTGTCTGTTATCAGGTAAGAAAGAAATCCTGGGCTAATTATAATTTAAAGTACTGTACTTATTCCAAGTCCATTTCTTCAAGCTCTCATAAGTTATAACACAAAGCGACAAAGCTGGCCATGACTAACACCTTTAAAAATAAAACACTATTACACTGGGAAAGGAGCTAGTATGTATTCGATGATAGTTTGTATGCATTCTCACTGACTCTAAATCTCACAGACAAATGAAATTGCAATTGTTAGAAACACCTGACAAACAGGCAAAGAAGGATCAAAACATCCACACAATATTGCAAGTTAAACAGGGAGCAGCTGTACCTTGAAGTGAGGAACTACTACTAGCGGGGTTAAGGGCATTTTCTGTCACTTGCATATTTATTTATTTCATACTGTATGTACAGCAGGGACATAACATGTAAACAATTTGTACAGTAAGCAAGGTGGCCACAAAGTCCGGGTCTTGCACTCCCAACAATCTCTGCAAGCACTGATCAATTGATGAATTAGCAAGATGGGTAATCAGCGAACAAACCAGATGGCAAGGCTTCCAAAAAGCACACTAAAATCGTCCTCATCACTATCTGTGTTGTTGCCAGATCCATCGGGTCCCTCCTCGTCAGTGTCAGAGTCCACAATGTTAGAACAGATAGGAGGCCTAGCCCTGGGCATGTCGAAAGGACCTCCTGGGATGGGGGTCACGCGGACCGTTCCCTCGCCCCATGCATTTCGATAGACAGCGAGGGCTTCGTCCCAGGTGCGATATTTCGATTGGAAGCTACCTCGAATCCCCTGAGTCCGGGCAGCGGTACTGTGCCTAAATATGATGTGTCATTTGATAGCATAGACATATCGAGACATGATACGTACCAGTCATAAAAAATCCCTACTTCCTGGCCTCTGGTGATAACGAAATACCAGCGAATGTTGCCAGGGGGGCAAACAAGAGAATCAGGTGTCGGAATATTAGGGCGTTTCACAGTAGCCATTATTTTGCTCATTAATTTGGCCATTCTCATGATTCCCATTAGTTTTCCTTACATCTCTCTTCTGTTCTTATCAATGGTGGCAATGAAGGGATGAGAACAGAAGAAAAAAGTAAGGATAGCTGGTGGGAATCATAAGAATGGCCAAATTAATGAGCAAAATAATGGCTACTGTGAACGACCCTATTGTAACACGTAATGGCCAGAGCGGCAGCTGGTACGACCGAGGAAGCGTATGAAGGCGGGGCACTGCAACCATCGTGGAATCGTGAAATGGAGGCATGAGGAGAGCCACCGGAGTGTATAACGCCGGACGATGATGAATTGGCATCTAGCAGTGGCGTTATGATAGTGTTTGTGACCGATGTTTGAGAACGTCTAGGCATTTGAGCTGTAGCACATTCGTTTAGTTAGAATATCAACCACTTTCGAAGATGGCGAACTTACCACAGATGCTCCCAATCACCTGGCGAAGATGAACGTTGCTTGTGGGCGAGCGAGTTCTCGCATTCAATATACTCCCTGGTTTGCAACATTAATAACAATTTCACGGAAAAGGGATCAGGGACTTACCAGTTGGGGTTGTGGGAGGCGACTTGTTGGGCGTGGATGTGGGAGGCGACTTGTTGGGCGTGGATGTAGGGCCATGATCAACCTTTATTTCAGAGCCTGAAACAGAAATTGAGTGAGTCGTCTACCAATAAAATGAGATAGTAAAACTATTACCAGCATCCGTGCAAGCTGTTTTGATGATAGTATTTGGTGATC
Source organism: Lactifluus pinguis (assembly GCA_003313945.1). Classification (NCBI taxonomy): domain Eukaryota; kingdom Fungi; phylum Basidiomycota; class Agaricomycetes; order Russulales; family Russulaceae; genus Lactifluus; species Lactifluus pinguis. The sequence goes on from QLPA01001140.1 coordinate 2,311, forward strand.
TGGGGGGAGTGGTTGGGTATGGTGGGTATGTGATACGCATGGCTGGAGGGGATAGTAAAGGTGAGTGGCGAAATGGGATAGCTTCATAAAGTACATACTTGGCATCTGACGGTTGTCTGTGACTCATGCAGTATGTTTGGATGTGGCCTAAAGGGTCTAGTGCGAAAAGAAAAAATGGGGTTGGCGCGGCATCCACTGTACTTTCACAAGTATCACGTAGCCAGAACCGTGACAAAAAGGTGGCGGTTTTCCCTTTCAATCCGCCATATTTCCCTGCTTTCTACTTTCTGTGAGTATTCTTAACACTTAGTTCTATCAATCCTCACCTTCTGAAAATGCGACAGTTCGAATCGCAAGCAACTCGAAATCCGTCACCTATTCCCTCTTCAAAAAAATTCTGTAAGCAATATTAACTGTCACGTACTTATACAATTGTGCTCACTGTTGAATATGCTTGTGCAGGACAATGGTGAACCCTGGCGCGTTCCAAAATTCCCGCAAGGATTTCCTTCTCGCGGAAAAGGCTGCTTATGCACAAGCGGTTACTGGTGGATTTATGCGTGATTGCGTCGCGGACATTCAACGCCGCTATTTTAAGCGCTACCCTATTGACTATCCACATGAACAAGAGCCCACGCCCGAGATGACATTAGGTGTAAATGACGACGCACCTGACCCAGAATACCCCGTGCCTGACCCTAAAATCATGGCTGAAGATGAGTACAAACTCGTGAAGGAAGCATTCGAGAAACGATGTAAGGCAGTCGGATATCGGAAAGACGTATGTACTGTAAATTGTTTGCCGTTGACGCTGCTGACTCATTTGTTTAGCAAATTCAACGATGGCTGGCGTATCATCATTCCAAGGATTGCAACTCATCGGCTGGCATGGAGGGGACAACCGATCCTTATGCCATTCTTCTCGCTAAACTCACCGGAGTTACTCAGAAACCTCGGAAGCAAATCGCATACAACCTTTGGGCCCGCGAAAACCATGAGATGATCGAACTCGGTTTCCTGGCAGCAAAAGCAGACCTATCGAAGAAAGATTTCGCAAGCGTTCGCACAAAACTCACAAAAGTCCTTTTCGAGGATTTGCCGAGAGCAGAGCAGAAGGAATGGGAGAGGAAGTCCGTTGAGCACCACAAGATAGCACTTGAACAGTGGGAACTGAAGTTGCGCTCCCCGCCATCGGTCGACCCGATTGACCGTCAAAAGTATGTCTGTTATCAGCTTATGATTTCTACTTACTGATACCCAATCCTTCGCTATATAGATGTATACAAGGTCTTGTCAAATTTGCACAGCCATTGCTCGATAAGCTTCGCACATCAGCAAAATGTCCCAGCAGCTTATTTCTACTTAAAGTCACTTAAAAAGTTCTTTTAAGTACTCCTATATATTTTAAGCACTTTAAGCACTTTAAGTCATTTTAAGACAAGTCGGCCTTCAGAAAATAGCTTATTTTTCACTTATTCTCACTTATTTTCTGTTTTTTTTTTTTACTTAAAATCAGGCAATTTCAACATTTGAGTGAGTTTCAAGCATGTTTAAGTAGACTTAAGCACATTTAAGAGCATTTTTAAGCAACATATATTTGAGATTACACTACAACATCAATAACTAGGACTAAGTAGTGAAAGCATACAGGCACAAAAAACGCAGGAAACATGGGAGGCATGAAAAACGCAAGAAACACGAGAGGTGCAAAAAGCATGAGAAATCCAAGACCCATGAAAACTGCACAAAACATGAGAGGCACGAGATACATGGGAAACACAAGATGCACAAGACATACAGAAAACACAGGACACAAGAGGCACAAGACACGCAGGAAATGTGGGAAATGCGAGACGCGCGAAAATCGCAGGAAACGCGAGATGCACGAGACGCGCAGGAAACATGAGACGCGCGAAAATCACGCAAAATGCGAGAGGCGCGTGATGCGCAGGAGGGAGCGCGAGATCGACGAGGGAGGTCCCCTTGCTTCGGGCCATCCTTCTTCCCTGCAACCGCGTTGACCAGTCCCGGCTGGCCTATTTGCCCGTACCACAAGTCAAGCACAAGTGGTATCGGCAACAACATGACAATAGGCGTTGTGGTGATGGTGTGCCATGATGATTGAACAAAGTCAGAAAGAAGGAATATTCGACAACGCGGCCATCTTCTTCGCTGGGAACCAGGGCTTGAAGTAATCTGCATTGAGCCTCTTGATTACCTCTGCACGGCGCTCCTGGAGCCATGCGCCACGCTTCTCGCGAGGAAGTTTGAAGACAGAATCATCGTACTCTTTCCAGAGCCTGAGGGCACGGTTGTTGACTTTGAAAATGGACTCTCCCAGCTCTGAGCGCACGGTAATAACGCCACCCGCGTCTCTCGCATATGTGCCCTCCCATTGCGCATCATCGACACCCGCAGCGGCGACAATGAGATCCTTGACTGAGGATGAGGTGTGTGCCTCCTTAGCGACCATGACGCGTGAGCCAAAGAGGAAACCGTCGAAAGGCATCGATTCTACACCGAATTCCTTCGACCAGTCCCCAGAAAGATATGGCAAGTGTCTTCCGAACCACTAAAGCCGGAGCCGGCCACAAGGGTAATGTTGTCATTACGGCGGATACTTGAATAGGTCACAAGGATAGGTTGATGAAAGTCCTCGAATGAGTGGTGGCCACCAGCACGGCCACAAGATTTCGAGTCAGCGAGCGCCGATTCACGACCGCGGAGGGAACAGATGCGACAAAAAGGGACAACGCACCGCATATGAGCACGTTGATTTTATCGCCCAACTCCACGGGCGGGATGTGAGCCTTGATGAGATCGGGGCTAACGTATCCCGATGCGCCAGCCCAGCCGGCCGGAGGTTTGTCTAGCGTGTGCACGACACGGAACGTGTTCGGGTGCGCGCGCTCGAGCGCAGTTAGCTCTTTGTGGAGGAGAAGGTCTGCCTCGGACACATTAGCAATGAGCAACGTGAAGCGTGTCCGATTGGCAGGGTCCTTCAACGCGTGTTCGAGTAGTTGGTATAGTGGCGTGATTTCGGGATTTCTCATCAAGAGAGTGGTGCGGGCAGGCATGGAGAACGCGCGCGTACCTTTGTAGGGGAATTCGGCGATCGGACCCTTGATGGAGAGCGTGTCGCTAGGCTTGAAGAGGGAAGATCGATCAGAACTCAGCAAAAGAGGTGTCGACGCTGCGGAAATGGAAGGGGCAAGGGGCGCGCGAGAGATGCGGGCGGCCCAGGAGGCGAGGGAAGCACAGGAGGTGCGGTGGTAGCAGCGGAGGAGACGGAAATGACCCAGGAGGAGGCGGTGCAGGCAGCGGCACGGGAGGACGCAGCGGAGGCGAAGGCAAAAAAATAAATCAAGACGCGTTGGGGTGGGGCAAGCAGCGTGACAACGTACCGGGGGGGAGGTGAAAAAGGCGTCAGCGCAGGCAGCATGACTCCATGGAGCGCCCGGCAATGCTAGTGAGTCCAGGAGGCGCGATGTGGAGGAGGCAAAGCGGTGGAGGTGGCACAGGCAGAGAGGATGCAGCTGAGGCAGAGGCAGAAGGTGAGGAGACGGAGGAGGCAGCCGTGGGACGCGTTGGGGCGGGGCAGTTTGATAACGCACACAGGAGGCGACGCAGTCACGGTGGCACAGTCGCGGTGGCAAGAAGGCAGCTGAAGGCGACAGAGAGGGACAGAGGGACGGGGAGGCACAGATATGCACATGAAAAAAAGAAGAGGCACGAAAATCGTGCCAACAAGAGTAAACAACTCGTGCACGTGATTGGTGTAGCCACCACTGGAACGACTTAGCGAAATTTTGACTTAACAAAATTTTGACTTAGCGAAAATTTCATGACTTGGCAATATTTTTCAGACTTTAAGTAAATTATGTGATAGTTAAGTGACTGGTAAGCACTGTAAGCAGTCAACCATGTTTTCAAGTAACAACTAAGCAAACACAATAACTAATAAACAGTGAACCAATTGTTTTAAGTGATTTTAAGTGATACTTAAGCAACACCTGATAATTAAGCAAACGGATACAACTGGTAGGTGCTGTAAGCAGTCAACAAGATTTCTTAAGTGCAATTAAGTACACAGATATGACTGGTAAGCAGTTGGTTAAAAATCACGTGACCACTTTGCTTAAAAAATGGGCATTGCTTAGTTGTGCTTAAATGACTTAATTTTCCAAAGGTTTGCTTAATGTACTTAAAACCACTTAAAAGGCAGTTTTATGTAATTTTAAGCACATTTTAAGCACATTTTAAGCAAATTTTAAGTGAAATTTTTTAAGTGACTTTAAGTGACTTTAAGCTGCTGGGACATTTTGCTGATGCATGCATACGGGGATGCATATGACATTACTTGCCGGTGGGCCTGAGCCCGGCGATGGGGGTCGTTTAAATGTAATTAGGTGCGTCTTTTGAAGCGTTTTTATCACAACTCCAATTCTAATGGTCCCTCCTTTCCCATGCAGCTGTCACTCTGGCCAATAGTCCTGGCTAAATTAGTATACTGAACTATAGCAAAAGTACAAAAGTACTTTGAATTCAGCCCAGCAATTACTGATACTACTTTCTACAGCACTTACTGTTGAAGCTAGTTAACTGTTAAGGTTCCAAGCGGGACCTTAGAGCGGAGTGCTCCTTTAACGCTTACTTTCGACTTACGGTTCGGTTCAGTGTAGACTTCGTAAACGACGAAGTCAAACTCGTATCAGATGATGAGGTTTCTCTCAGATAAAACTTATGTTCCAACGCAATGTTTAGACTATCACAGATAGGCTTAGATTGTGAAACAAAACTGAGACTTAAGGTCCCAGTAGTCGCCTCAACGCGACTTAAATACAGGATGACATCACTGCCGAAAGTAAATACGAACACAAGAATAGAACAGAACAGAATAGAACAGAAACAGACACAGCTCCACAGCCATAGGGGCTATGGACATCTTCATATAGCTTTTCCGATCTTGAATGAAACAGACGCGAATCAGCAAGTCATCGCGTGGCTGTTCACTGGACTGCTTGTGGCTATACGGTGCTAAATAAGTCCGATCAGAAGAAGGGGCAGTACGTAACGGTGATCGGTGAGGTAAAGAGACGTATGTAGGGAGGCAAGATCGATCATAAGATCGATCAGCTGTCCATCCACAACACGAGGCATTGACGTAAGAAATGAAAAGAGAACATACGGAAGAGACGGCCCGGCGCACGCGATGAGGAAGTGTATGCGTCGCCTGCGACCATAACACCATCCCCCTTCTAGGGCGGAGTACCACCTACGCGTCAGTATCAGAATCGTACCCGCGCTCCTTCACGACGAAGTACTTCCGGGGCTGGAAGGTCCATGTGCAGCGCTCTCCCCAGTAGGAGTGTTCGAGGGGGACTCGACAGGAGCCACCCCACTGGCACTGGACGTGAGGTTGGCAGCAATTGACGCCACAATGTCCGTAAGAGAGACACCAGTCACACCACCGGTGAAGCGGACATTGTCGGTATTCGTGCCCTGGATCGATTTGATTACATCGTGCACAATAGGTGCTGTGCGGATGTGCGACACGGGCCCAGGCGCTGTCCTTGGCGGTACCACTGCCCGAATCGAAGTGCCGTCCCAGGCAAGCAGGGCATTTGATGGTATGCTCACAGTCATGACCCCAACCGCGCGGCCCAGTCCGTCCGTCAATGTGGCGACCATAGTAAGATGTTGGTTTGGGTTCACCTGCCGGAGCAGAGTAGGGTTGGGCGTCATAGACGACCTCAGGATCGGCTGTTGGGCCAGCCGCGATGCGAAGTCTTGAGAGAATAACCCGCTCGGCCCTGGAGAGCGGGCTCGGGGACGCTGTATCGGGTCGGGCCTCTGTTGTCGGTGCGACTGATGCCCACCACGAGCGTGACGGGGATTCTGGTGGCGTGACGGGCTCGAGTCTTGTGAGGATTGCGACCTTGAGGTCGGTCTCTCGGCTGCTGCGCTCAGCCTTTGAAAACGTGGGTAGGGAGAAGCGCACCTTTCGGGTCGCGGGCTGCCGTCCTTCGGAGATACTGACCTCCCCGGGCTGACACGGATCGGCTCCCCGTCCACTACCATGTAGGCGGGGCCCTGGTAGCGAGTCTGGGAGCGGGTCTGGCGTTGGTTCTGGGACATGTTGTATAGACAGGGTGCGAATATGAAAAGGAGGAGAAGAGGTAGAAGTGGAAGTAGTAGTAGTGGAGATGGAATGTTTCGTTGGTAGAACTGGTGATGCTTTCTCTGGTCACATCATCAGGACTCTTATAGCTTTCGGATGAGCCCTGTAGAATGTCTTGATCAAATCTGGCGCATTGACTTGTGATGCTGGTTCCCATGAGTTATGTGCAGCGGAATAGCCTTTCCACTTCAACAGATACTCTAACCTTCCTGGTTTGATCTTAGTCTGTCCAACGCGCCGCGTTGCTAACACCTGTTCCACCTCATACTCTGCTTCACCTTCAATCAATTCAGGAGGCGGTTCTTCATAGTTTGATCCGTGTTCCACTGTTTCAGTATACGGTGTAATCAGCGAGGTGTGGAACACGTTATGAATCTTCCAATGATCTGGGGTTCGCAACCGCACTACCACTGGTGATATGACTTTGAGGACTTTGAATGGTCCAAAACGTTTTGGGGCCAATTTCTTACTGCCGTGCATAAGTTTCAGGTTAGTGCCTTCTAACCAAACTTTGTCTCCTTCTTGGTATGCGTGACTTTTACGTTGTCCTTTCCTTCGCTCCGATCTCTTCTGTAGCAGTGTTTGTGCATGGCGCATTGCCGTTCGTGCCTTCTCCTGCACTTCTTCCAGCACGTTTGCGCGTTTTGTTACATATGGGAGTCGGGAGGTGGCGTTGAGAGCGGTGATCATCGGTGTAAACCCCATGAGGAGTTCGAATGGCGTATAGCCCATGGTGGCGTTTGGCCATGAGTTGTGCACGAACTGTGCAACTGGGAGGAGATCCGACCAATCCGTTTGGTGGTCATTCCCGTAGATGCGGAGATACTGTTCCACTCGTTGATTAGTGCGCTCTGATTGTCCATCCGTTTGTGGATGGTAAGCGGTACTAATGTTCTGCTTAATTTCGAGCTTTGTACAGATCGCTTCCGCCAGATTCGATGTGAAGCGCGGATCTCGATCGGAAATGATCCGCTTTGGTACACCATAAAGCGGGAACACGTGTTTGATGTACAAATTGACGATGTCTTCTGTACTGCTCTTCTTAACACATGGGATAAACGTTGCCGCTTTTGTGCAATCGTGATCTACGATCGTCAGGATCGAGTCATATCCGTTAGACTCCGGCAGATCCGTGATGAGATCCATAGCTATCACTTGATAGGGGACGTTTGCAATGCTTTCCTGGGGTTCGACAGGCGCCAGGGGTACACGTGGTCGATGTGTCATTGGTTTTGTGCTTTGACAGGTGGCGCATCCTTTGACATATTGCGTCACAAAGCGCTTTACGTCTGGCCACCAGAAGTTTTGGAGGACTTGGTGCAGCGTGTTACCAATCCCTGGATGGCCAGCTATTGGATGATCATGATATCGATGGAGGATATCCTTCTGTAGTTGATCGTCCGGTGGTACCACCGGCATGTCTGCCTTCCACCAGTGATCCTTGTGGTCTTGTTCTATTTGATGGATCTCCATCCATCGACGCATCTCTTCCTCATGTTTGGTTTGACATTCCCAGACACGTTGTTCGAGGGAGGCGACGCCAATCGCTTGTGCAAAAAGTTTATCTGGCAGGACGATCACGTCCTCGTTATCTTGTTCTCCTGCCGTCATGGCTGGATTACGTGATAGAGCGTCCGCTCGGTTAGTGGCGCCGGGTTTGTGTATCAATTCGTAATTGAAGTCAGCTAATTTGCTCAGGTACCGCGCCACTCGTCTGGCAATGCTTCGGGGTGATCGATAATAGCGGAGATTATTGTGATTGGTATAGACTTTGATCGGGAATGGGGATGACAGCAACACATGTTCCCAACGAAGCAATCCTCATACTAGCGCAAGTAATTCGCGATCGTACACAGGGTAATTGCGTTCCGCCTCGTTGAACGTGTGCGAATCATAACCCACTGGTCTGGGCTTGTTCTCATCATCGCGCTGGATCAGGATCGCTCCTGTGGCGTACTGTGATGCATCAACCTCCAGTTCGAATGGACGTGTGTAATCCGGCCTGTTCAGCACCAGGTCATCTTTTACACGCCGCAGCAATGCTTTTACAGCGTTGGTGCATTCCTCCGTCCAGTCAAACTTAATGCCCTTCTTCAGTAAGGCTGTCAGGGGTCATGCAAGTTCTGCAAAACCACGGATGAAGGGCCTTTGATATCCGAGTACGCCCAACGTGCTTCTGACTTCCAACACGTTGCGACATGTGGTAGACCAGTTCGCAAGACCGTCTCGCTTTGTCGGATCAATAGTGATTTGTCCGTTCCGTACTTCGATTCCTAAGTAGCGGACGTGATCCTTTTCAAAGTGACACTTAGATGGCTTGAAGAACAACGAAAGTTCTTCTGCGCGGTCCAGTACTGCATGCGTGATTTCTCTCAGGCGTTCGAGGTTATCGGTGCAGATGAGGATGTCGTCCATGTAGATGAAGATTTCCCCAGGGTACTTGTTAAGTAGATCCCCAAAGGCGTCATTCATGAATCGTTGGAAGGTGGCTGGAGAGTTTCGCAAACCGAAGAACATCACCTTTGGTTTGAATAGTCCATAGGGCGTTTTAAACGCTGCCTTCCATTGGTCTTCATCACGTATGCGTATGTTGTGGTACCCCCATCGAATGTCTAACGCTGTGAATAACGTCTTTCCATGTAGTTGCTCAAGAATTGTTTCTATTCGTGGTAGCGGGTAGACGTCTGGAATGGTGAATTCGTTGACCTTTCGGTAATCTTGTACCGGTCGCTTCGACCCATCCTTCTTATCTATAAGGAACCAAGGGGATGAATAATGAGACGCCGTTTTCTCGATGTACCCCTTCTTTTTGTGTTCCTCGAGGAATTCTCTCGTGATTTTCATTTCTGATTCTTGGAGTGGGTACACTTTGCAATTTAACGCGTACGGCGCATCTGGCTTTAGCTCTATCTTCATATCATGTACCCCTCGCGATGGTGGAAAGCGTTGAGCCGCTTTCTCGTCGAACACATGTGCGTGCCGCTGATATTCGGGTGGTATGCCTTGCGTTGCTACACTTTCACTGGCTGTTTTCTGCGCATCTTTGATAGCCCATTCTTGAGCTTTGTTCGTCTTCTTATTGCCGAAGGCGGCCTCTCTTAGGAACGCAATCTTCCTTGCTTGGATTGGTCCTAGAGATGTCCTTTCTGCAGCGTCGACTAGTTTCTTTAAGAAATGGGAAAAGGTGGTTCGTAGCACGATCTTTGGGGTTTCCTTAGCCAATTTTCCTTCCTTCCAGTTTAGCTGCGGCTCAAATGCTTCGAGCCATGGGTATCCCAGTATGGCGCGATCTTCTCCCAAATTGGTAACAAAGAAGGTTTGCTTCTTAGTCACCTTTCCCATTGTGACATTCAAGATGCAGTAGTGCGTTACTCTGCCGGCTTGATTTTCTGTGCCGTCGACGTTAAATACTGTCCTTGGTATTTCCAATGCTTTCTTTCCTACTCCCCATCGCTCGATTGTGCGATTGTCTATGAAGTTCTGTGTTGCGCCACTATCCACTAGTGCGCGGTCTTCTTTTTCTCCGCCATTCGAGCTTGTTATATAAATAGGAACTGTCATTGATCCAATATTATTTAAATACAAGCTCATCGTAGTCGCGGTCCTGATCCAGGCGGGCGAGTCAGGACCTTCTAAAAACTCGGTTCTTCCTTAGCCCAATGCTCGATGATTCCTTCACGTTCATCGTCAGTGAGCCTCTTGAGTATGTCGGCGTATTTGCCGGCATCAAATGGTTCTTCCTTTACTTCAGTGGAGGGAGTACCTTCTTCCTTCACCTTAGTAACACGTGTGCGTAGTTGTCCCTTTTTGGGATTCTTTGGACAGTTGCGTGACATGTGGCCCAATTCTTTGCAAAAGAAGCAACGCCCTTCCTTGTATAGTTTCTCTTGTTCTGGAGTGAAACTGCGGGTTTGGATAGCATCTACATCCATAGCGTCTTCGTCTCCTCGGGGCGTAATATATTGACGCGGTGGATTAGATCTCCTTCCTTGGTTCTGGGGTTGGCTCTGGCATCGGGGTCCTTGTCCTTGACCAATGATTTGGGCGAGACGCCCCATAGAATTAGACTTTCCATCTCCATGGATATTGTTGAACAAAGTTTCTTCTTTCCATCGTGCATGTTGTGTACGTGCTGCTGCCTGCCACTGTTCAAGTGTCTCTGGTCTAGGGAATTGTAGACGCATTATGTTCGTATGTAGGGCTCTCTTTAGACCCATACGATATTTCATAGCAGTGGCATGGCTCGTCGGTTCCCATTCAACGGTGTACATAAGATCGTTGAACGTCGTGGTATATTCATCCAAGTCATCCCCTCTCATCCTGAGATCTAGGAATTTCGTGAGAGCGTCTTCCTTTATAGACGTGTTCCGGAAATCTTCCAAGAACGTGTTATAGAACGTCTGCCAAGATATCTCGTTGTTGGGCAGGATTCCTTGCTGTAACGCGTTCACCGCTTGGTCCACTTTTTGCAAGGCCCACCGGTCGATCTTTGGTCCTTTGCAAAAACTTACAAACAATAGGATTCGATTGATCGGGTTTTCCATTACGGGGTTAGCTCTGTTGAGCCATCGGTAATTCATGAACTTCCTCATGAATGCTTTGGACTGGGTTCTGTCGCCGCTAAAGATCCCTGGATCTTGTCCCATTAGGGATCCTCTGGCTGCTGGTACGTTTCCAGGGATGACTAGTGGAACGTGTGCCCCTGGGACAAATCCCGCAGGTGGTGGGCCACCGCCACCACCTCCGCCACCACCGCCACCTCCTCCTGGAGTGTTACCTCCAGAGGCATGTCCTGCAGGCGGAGTATGGCCTCCTATTGGTGTGTTACCACCGCCTCCACCTCCAATGGGTGTGTTGCCGCCTCCTCCTCCTCCACCTGTTAGCGGGGGAAGGAACTGTGCGGCCTGCGATGTTCCTGTTGCAGTTCTACTAAGTGTCATAGAGTACACTTTCATTGCTTGTTGTGGGTGCCAGGACGGTAATAAATCCTGCGCAGCTAATACGTCTATGCCATCTTTGGTCATGGTGGCCAACGCAGCTCCTGCGCCTTCGTAGTCCCATGACTTATCCACATCTGTTCGCGTCGGTTGCACGCCTTGTGCAATGCTCAGATGTAAATCGGTTAACGTCGGTCTTCTTTCTGGTGTGGCGAGGGCTTGTCTTACTCGCTCCACTTGTTCAGGGGTAATCTTTTTACTAATTAGATTCAACCCTTCATTGAACGTTGTTCCATCTGAATCTCCTGAAGATGACGCGGAAGAGATCGAGGCCTGCTCTAGTCTGTGCATCACACTTGCCAAGAGTTCGTCCCGACTGGCCGCTGCAATGGCTTCCTCAGGTGACTGTAACGGTGATACATCTCCCAACACCTGGAATTGGTTTGAGCTACCGATACTAGGTGCGACGTATCGTTCTTGTGGACTGGGGGTTCCATATCCACCTTGTTCACTGTCGGCTGATACCATCATGCTCGCAGTACTCTTACTTGTCTCAAATCACCAGGACGTAGACTTTCAAAGATTTGTTCGGTTTCTGTATCTCAGATTATGATCGCGGGTGTATGACGTCGTCGTATTCTTAGATGTCTTCTAAGATGATATCGCTATGTATCACTTTAGAGCTTTTTGCTTTACTTTACGGAAAAGCACTAGTCCAAGTTCGGTTCTGCCCACTTAAGGGTTTCAAAAGTCTCAGTTTGTGTTAAGGTTCCAAGCGGGACCTTAGAGCGGAGTGCTCCTTTAACGCTTACTTTCGACTTACGGTTCGGTT